>PVJX010001542.1:0-157850 GCA_004027295.1 Dolichotis patagonum
AATCTAAGACAAGTGGAAATTAATGTTAGTGATTTGTGGCCTGGAGTTAAAGGTCTAGTAAAAAAGAAAGGTGGAATGGTTCCATAAAAGAGAAGATGAGAGAAAAAAAGATGTGAAACATTGTTTTCCTTACAATGAAATTGGTAGTGCACTGCATAAAAAATGTGCCTAATCTTTTTTTTGCCTAAATCTTGTAATCTAAACAACTACTTCTAAGATAACAATATGCAATATATTAACTAGTGTTAATTTCCTACTATTTTTTGAAATTCTGTATCAGTCTTATCCCTTTTTTTCTGTTTTGCTTTTTAAAATTGAAAAAAAAAAGAAATGTCTAGGTCATAGTAACTCATTACTAGCCACTAAGCTGACGATAATAATTTAAAATTGGCTGCTAAGACAACTGGATGCAAGGTAGGGAAAACATTTCACAGTGTCAGCAATTATACTAAATTTTTAACAATCTTCTGGCCCTCCAGTGGGGTTGAGGTTTACATAGGCTGAAAAAAGCCCAGGTATTGAATATAGCAGCATGATTTGCTTTCATTGATTACTTCTGAATTTCCTCTCCTAAAATGATGCATTTTATATAGAAATATGTTGTGCATCAAATGCAATGTACTGAAAGAAACAAACATGCTTTGGAAAGATGAGGAAGAAGGATCACAAGTTAGTGCAGGGTCTGGGCAACTTAACTCAGCCAGACCTTGTCTCAAAAGGAGTGGGGAGCTGGAATGGAGGTGAGTGTAAACCCTGGTTCAATCCCCATCCTTCTAAAGAAAAAATCTTGACAATGTAAAAACATATATAATTCCATCATTTCCTAAAAAATCAAAAGAAATCTTTCCAATCTTTGGAGTAACTTTCCAAGTAAATAAAATAACTAGGCCTTATCACATTAATATGTATGATTACTTTTTACCAACTTATATATGATTACTTTTATAGGCTTTATCATTTCTCATATATATTACTTTTATATATATATGATGTATACATCTATATATTATAGTGACATATACACATGTATGCATCATATATAATTGTAAAAGTAAGAAAGTTAAATTTCACATAAGGAATATGGTTTAAAACTTTCAGATTAAATAAACATTTCACACTTAAGTGGCATAATGCAAAGTTATAAGAAAATTCTCATGTGTAATTTGTTCCCTTGGGGCTGGAGATTTAGCTCAGCAGCAAAAGCGCCTGCCTTGCAAGCTTGCGATCCTGAGTTTGATCCCTGGCACAACAACAAAAAAAGAAAAACTGCAATTTGTTAAACAAAAAATATATGCACCTTACTTGGGTAAAAACTATTTTTTTCTAGATTAGAAGTTCTAAGGTTCAGCAGCTAAAAGTGGAAAAAGGCAGACATTGAACAAGGCAAGAACCGTTGCCTTCCTTGACACTGTGTTTCTTACTTTTCTTTCACTCATGTTACTGTGGAAAATTTTGCTCACACACACGCGCGCGCGTGTGTGTGTGTGTGTGTGTGTGTGTTTGTGTCTCTGTTACAAGGTTCATTTATTGAAGCTGAAATTCGATAGAGATTTAAAATGTGTGCCACATCTGGCTCCTTGTTCTCTCCCAAGTATTAGTCAAAGAGATTTCTTATTCAATGCCTTCTGCCATTAGCCATTTCTTTAATTTGACTGTATAGCCGGAAAAATATGAGCTCTAAACTTCAGTTCCAGTGCAACAGTGTTGAGAAATGGAGCCTAATGAGAAGCAGTCAGGCCAAGTGGACTCTGCCCTCATTAGTAATTAATGCTCTTTCTTAAGAATTATATAACTTTATTGACAGACATTCAAAAAAGTCAACAGTGTCTCGTGGCTCTTCCACATAGCTTGCTTTCCCTCTTCAGACAGTCAAGTACAGTCTCATTCTCTTGATGAACATACTTACATATGTAAGCAATAACAATTTTAATTGTTTTATTTTTTAAATTTAAATTTTAATATTTATTAATACATGTCTGCAGTACAGTGGTTACCTTCATCGTGGGGAGCAGGCACATGTAAATAATACATCTTAATTACCTTTCGGTCCCTTCATTTCTATCATTTGCCTGCTGCTGTCTATCTCTTGGTCCCCTTCCTTCTTGCAAAAGATCTCTCTCCCTCTTCCTATTATCTGCCTTTTCTTTTGCTCTTGAACTTTATATTTTGGGTCTCTCATATAGAAAACCCACATGATATTGAAGCTTGTGTGATTGATTTATTTCATGCACTTGTACTAGAAGTAGATTCCTTAGCGTAAGAGTGTGTTTATTGTCAAAAGTTGGGAACTCTTTATCGAAAGGTGACTTCAGCCCCCTTCCTTACTCCCTTGCCTCCCTTTGCCTTTCCACTGGGTGATAATGAGTCAAGAAGGCCCTGGATGTGAAGACAATAATCTTCGTAAAAGTTCTCAGCTTCCAGACTACAAGGAAATAAATTTCTGATCTTCATAAATTGCTCAGCCTCAGGAATTTTTTAATAAGAGCCCAATATGAATTAAGAGCTGGTCTATCCTCACCTGTCTAACCATTTGATTAAGCTGTTCTGGTGTGGTGGATTAATGATCAACTTGTAACACCAAGCTGAACTGAATCAGCATAGTTCTGGGTGTGGAAGGCCCACCTGAGGATTGCTGCCAACAACATAAAAAGAGAACTAGAGGGGAAGATGGTGTGCTGTTGATTTTCCTGGAGAAGTGTGCCATGCTGCTTTTACTGATATGAACTCAGCTGTTCGCACTGTTGGAAGAGCTCTGGACTTTGGTGTCACTACGGAAGACTGTCGTTCTTCTCAGGGAGCTCTGTTCCTTTACTGTGAGTATCGCTTCCTGGCTCCAGTGCAGATCCCTCAGCCTGCTGGCCCAGAGGCTCATCCTGCTGGTACAGACTTTCTAGTTTCCACCACTGACCTTTGGGACTTCCCAGTGCAGATCGCTGCTATAGACTTGCATGAGACATCGTCTTTGGCTCCAGGCCTCCAGCTGGACTTGTGTAGGAACACTGTCATGAGATCCAGGTCCTCAACTGGATTCTTTGGGTCTCTAATATGTGGACAGATTTCCTTCACTGTTTTGCATTTGACTGTTGGTGACTATTATAAAATAATCCCATAAATTATGTGTCCTGTATCAGATCCATTCCCTTATAAACACTGACAACATCTGATTATCTCTATGAAGTCCTTTCCTGTATACAAATCTGTTCAGTGAAGATGAACTTAGAATAGGTCCAGATCATCTAGGAAATTTGAAAATATTAAGCTTTTATTCTTAGCCTATGTCAAAAATGTTCCCTCAAACACCAACCCTATTTCCAAAAATAAAATTAACCACTTTGTTTATTTGTTATAATAAATACTTCACCATTGCTTAAAAAAGTAAAGCACATTTAGAATTTGATATTGTACTATCCAACTAGAGAAAATTTGCTTTCTATCTTGGCAGAAACTTTATTTTCTCAACTCTGCTTCCATAATCCCCTGTGGACATACTATTGATGTGTGAATCACACAGCATTGTCAATGTGAATCACACCATTTTATCAGTGTTTGCATTTCTACCTCTACCATTAAACTAATACGTTTTTGAAGACTGAGATGAGTTTATTAACCTTTAAGTTATTTTGATCCAGACCACATCCTGGAAAGTCACCTTGTTCCTAATCACTACATGAATGAATAGGCCAAAGTCTGACTGACAGTATACATTAAGAATTCTTTGCTGACTGAGATATTGTCTCACATATAACCTACCAAATCCACTTGTCACCGCAGTTCTGTACAGTAAGTACAGTGCTCTCTAAAGTATAGTCCTTGAAATGGCTCAAAAACATGAACTGACATGTTAAACAGACCATATTAGTTGGTGGTGGGGAAGAGCTTGATCCTAGGTCTTAAAATATACTTTAAAAATCATCTTCTCCAATATCTTCCTTAGTGCAATAAGCAACAAATCTTCTTTAAGGAGAGTTCCTAGGGGCCAGGGATGTAGCTCAGCAGCACAACCCCACCTGGCAAGCACTAGGACTTGAGTTCAATTCCTGGTATAAAAAACAAGTTCCTAAATTTCTTAAATTTACCAATTTTGTGTTCCTTCACATCATTTTCTCTTGAATATTGCACATAAATATTACAAGTTGTTCTTTTGTTCATGAAATATGAGTATACTTTTTATAAAGGGGATTTATTTGGAAGCAGCTAGAGCAGGAGGGTAAAATTTGATAAAGTAATTTTCTGTTGAAATGAAAGTCTACCTAGACAGATGGATCAATCAAGTGGAATACTCATCGTCAGAGCAGATGAGATTGAGAATATGGATTTCACATTCTTAAATGGATAAAAGATCAAATGGTCAAGGAAAATGAAGGTAAGAAGAAAGGGCCAGAGGGAATAAAATAGTACTGGGGGCACATTTATGTTAGATATAAGGTGAGGTAGGAGAAATAGATAAAAAGGGAAGACCAGGGATACCCTTTGGGGTAATTTTTCTTCCTCATTCTTTTTTTTAAATTTTATTTTAAAGAGAGAAAAGTAAAAATAAATAAATAAAAGCAATGATATTGAGTTTCAAAACAGGATAATAGGAAATTAATAATAGTTAATATGTTGTGTACTATTGTCTTCAGAGTAGTTGCTCAGATTATAAGATATAGGATGCAAAATTAATCAACCAATATAAGCACCAACACATCTTTTCAATGAATTAAAAGAAATTAGTAATGTATTTTTTATATATATATATATATATATATATATATATATATATATATATAAATTTCCTTTCCCTTCCTTCATTTCTCCTTTCCCTCATTCCAGTTGTTTTTTCCTTGTGGGTAGTTTTTTCCTTTTTCAATATCTATTGCAGATTTTATGTATTATTTATCCTTTTATTTTCTTACACTAGGGGGTCAAGACAATGCTTACATATGTGAGTTTGATTTATTTCACTTGAGTATGATATCTAGTTGCATCTACTTATGTATAAAAGCCTCAAATTTATCCTTTTTTATAGTTAAGTAGTACCCTATTGTATAAAAAGACCACATCTTTTAAATCCATTCCTCAGCTGATGGGCATTTGTGTGGTTTCCAAAATTTAACTATTACAAATTGTGCTGCTGTAAACATAGATGCACATATACAGTTGTGGTATGATGTTTTTAATTCCTCTGGGAAAATATCCAGAAGAGGAATAGATGGGTAGAGTGAGACCTCTAATGCTGGTTTTTAGGAATCTCTACACTGATTTCTACAATTTCTACAATGGTTGCACCAGTCTGCACTCCCACTAATGGTACAGAACATGCCTTTTCTCCCTCATCCCTGTCAGCATTTGTTATTGGTGGATTTCTTGATGATGGCCATTCTTTCTGGTGTGAGAAGAATCTCAGTGTTGTTTTAATTTGCATTTTTCAGATAACCAATGATGTTGAAAAAAAAAAATATATATATATATATTCACCATTTGTATTTCTTCATTTGAGAATTGTGTATTCATCTCAGATGCCCATTTTTGAATTAGGTCTTTTAATTTGGGATGTTTGATTTTTTCCAATTCTTTATATGTTGTAGATAGAAATCCTTTGTCTGAGATTGACTGAAGATTTTTTCACCACTCTTTGGATTTTCTTTTCATTTTGTTGGTGATGTCTTTTGATGTTCAGAAACACTTTAATAAGATAAGATCCCAGCTGTTGATTCTTTTAAGTACTTCCCATGCAGTTTGTTTTTTGTTCATGAAATATTTGCCTACCCTTATGTCTTCTAGATTTCTAGCTACTTTTTCTTCCAGTAGATTTAGTGCTTCCTAGAATAGCAAAGGCAATTCTGGGCAAAAAAAAAGGCAAGGTAGGAGACATTACAACCCAGACTTGAAATTGTCCTACAAAGCTACTGTGTTAAAATCATGGTACTGGCAAAAAAAAAAAAAAAGACCTGAGGACCAGTGCAACAGATTAGAAGAAGCAGAAAGAACTCAAAACACACTCAGCCACCTTATCTTTGACAAAGATGCCAAACATGTTCACAGGAAGAAAGGTAGCCTCTTTTAATAAATGGGGATGGAAAAATTGACTTTCCACATGCCATAGACTAAAACTAGACCAGGGTCTATCACCATACACTAAAGTCAAAATGGATCAAAGATCTAAATATTAAACAGAAACATTCTTTTTCATTCTCATTCCATGTATTTTAAATAAAATTGAATCAACCTAGAGCCCCAGATGTATCCCAGAAAATACAAGCTTAGCGAATTCATTTTCCATTCCCTTTACAGAATGACTAGCTCAGTTCTTGGCATATGACCAAAATCAGAACAATAAGATAACTGTGTCACGATAGGGACTTTCATGTAAGCAGTAGAGGGGTGGACTCTCCTTTGATGAAATACCTGTTAAAGTGATGATATATTAAAACTGACAATACCACCAGGAGACATACAATTAAGCCAAACCAGAGAAAGCAGAAATAAAAATGGTGATTTTTTTAAAGCCTTAAATCTAGAAACCTAAATCTGCATGAATTTGACCTAACTGGTTACATAAATCTTCTATTTATTATAATTATTATTATGATTATTGATGTACAGTGATGTCCTCTGATCTTTTTATACATATTAATTGATCTGGCCCAAGATAAGAACATTCCTGTAGGATTATGTGTTGGTAGAAACAGGTAAAGTAAAACATTGGGGGAAAGGATGACATGAGATCAGAAAATTAGAGTTGAATTTTTACATAAAATTTCACAAAACACATATGAAAAGAATCTCAGGATGGTGCTAATACTAAGCCTCAGGTTTCTAATAATAGCTGTTTAATTAATGCTAGTTCTCTTCTCTTTCTTGAAATATGAACCATTAATGAAGTAGAAGCACTTAGTGATAGAGTAAAGGTAAAATAAAGGACACACCATTTACCAAGAATAAGTAACAGGTGAGGTGAAATAGTGATCATCTCAGGTCTTAAAGTGAAGTATGCTTTAGTTAAGATACTGTTAGAAACTACAACAGTGTTCCAGTGGTGTAACAAACTACCACAATAGCTTATATCTTGCTTATATAACTATCAAAAATTAATGGTTTTGGTCAACAAGTGCTTTTTCTCAGTGAGATGATTTACCCACCAAAGTTCTCACTTTCTGTCCTGCCATGTAATTTTACTTTACCATTTTCATTCATAAAGCATCCCATGTTATTTCTACTTGCATCTGATTGCCAAAAACTAGTCTCCACAAGACCATTATATACAAAGAAAGCTGGGAAATAAAGTTTGTATCTCAGCAGTCACTTCACAGAAATGTCTTATGGAAAAGAAAATGCTGGGGGAGGAGCTAAAGATAACGACCCGTAAGCAGCAGGATACAGAGCCTGTCTAAGAGAGACAGCTCAAATGCGGGAATAAAACACCCTGGAGAGGTCCGGACAGAAGGAGATGGATTCTCTCGACCCAGGAAGAAACTGAAGGGAAAAGAGCTGGTCAAACACAAAGTCCAGGGGCTACCATCAGAGAAGCTAAGATTAATGGTCACGTAGCTCTCACTGAGCCACCTGAATTCCTGCCTCCGAGACTGGCCTGAACACCTGAACCCGCATGGAAGCGACTGGCCTGAGCCGCCCCACGCTAGGAACTGAGCTGCCCTGCATGAAACTCACCCGGAGCCACTGCGAAATTGCATCCCAGCTGTGCTGAAGTTGGAGGAGGTTGGGGGGCCCAACAGAGAATGAACCCACTGAGCGACCTGCATTAACCCTCGGTGAGTGCTGGGAATAAGACCCTCCCATGGGAAAGGGGTGACCAACTGGACAACATGTTGGAGTTGGGCAGGAGAGCCCAAACTGGGAACAGCAGTAACTTCAGTTGGTTACTTCTCTCCCAGAGAAGATTGGTGGGATCTGCTTGGCCTGGGTCACACCCCTGACCGGGACCAAATAAGTCATCCCAAACCAATTCCCTACATGCAGCACGTACTGACTCAGTGAAGGCCCGCAAAAGTTGGGTGGCCCAGAGGGCAGGGGCCAGCATACACTGCCCTTGCTTGCACCTCAGTGACCAACAGAAAACTGGAGAGGGCAGAAACCCCTAGCCAGCATGCTTCAGAGGAACTATAATGAACAAGAAAAGGGGTTGGGAACTCCACTATATACTTGTATGAAAGAAACCAAAAACATGATAAGAGAAAGAAATAAGAAAAATCACCCAGTCCCAAAACCTGAGAATATTGATCCAGGAGAGGTAAATACAAAAGAGATTGAGGGCAGGAAACATGCAACATCAAACACGGCACCAGCGGACATAAAGAGATATCTTCGGGACCTTGTAGACAAGCTCAAAACTGAAATATTAATTCAAGTTAAATATATAAGTAGATTAATAAAAGAAATTCTTAGCACCTCTCAAGAAGACAGACAGAAGAATGGAGGAACACAAAAAAAATGAGAGAAACATTTGATGAAGAATATAAAGAAAACCTAGAATACATGAAACAGATTCAAAGAGATTACCAGGAAATTAAAAACTCCATTGAGTTTGCAGCTTGCAAAACTGCTTGAAAGAAACTGATAGACTATCAAAACTTGAAGACAGGTTTGCAATGGGTGATCCTGAAAGGAAAGATCTCTTAAAAATAACAAGGAAACAGACAGTAACAATACAAAGGCTAGAAGACGACAAGAGGATCTATAACCGAAGAATAAAAAATGTGAATGAAAAAGCAGAAGTCAAAACAAAGGAATTACAAAGGCTATTCACAGAAATTATTAAGGAAAACTTCCCAAGCATAGGAAAAGGAAATGATATGCAAATGTATGAGGCGTACAGAACTGCAGCCACCTACAACCAAAACAGAGCTATACCCAGACACATAATAATCAAGATCCAAGAAATTCAATATAAGAACAGAATATTAAAAGCTGTCAGAGAAAAGAAACAAATCACCTATAAAGGAAAACCCATCAAAATCACAGCAGACTTCTGGACACAGACCATCAAATCAAGAAGAGCTTGGAGCGAAATAATCCTGAAATCCTGAAAGAAAATACCACCAGCCCAGATTGATGTACTCTGCAAAACTGAAATTAATGGAGAAACAAGATGCTTCCATGACAGAGAGGAACTGGAGGAATTTGTGACCACCAATCCAACCTTACAGAGAATACTAAAGGATGACAGAGAGAGAGAGAGAGAGAGAGAGAGAGAGAGGGAGAGAGAGAGAGAAATACCAGGATTTCAGGAACAGTAGCAGAGAGGCCTCAATGAATGGGGCAGATACAAAAATGAAGGAGAAAAGTACACACCCATTGGCAGAAAAATAGTATAGCAGAAATAAGGCAGAGAAGGTTGGCTATACTCTCTAACATAAATGGCCTTGATACACTTTAAAAAAGAGAGAGAAACACAGGCAGAATAGATCAGGAGGTAGGGTCCACAAAGATGCTCTGTATAGGAAATATAATTAACCTGTAAAAGGATTTATGGGCTGAAAATCAAATATTAGAAAACAATGCTCTATGTGACAAGGAACCAGAGATAAATAAGGGCAACTTGACTAGCACCTGCAGATAGGTTGGAAAGACAGTATACTTATGTGCAGTAGAGAACTACTCAGCTATAACAAAGGAAAACCTTGAGGCTTTCATAGGTAAAAGAACACAACTTGAGATCAAGTCCAGGAGTGAGAAGGTTCCGAACCACTTAGGTAAATAGCATGTTGCTCCCCCAGTCTAAAAACTGAGGGGTCTGATGGAACCCCAAATGCGCAGTGTCCTGTGGGAGTGAAAGTGGAGGAATAGTTTTTTAAAAGAAGGTATCCATCTGTTTAGATGGATAATATTCTGTTCCAGTTTGTCTACTTATGCTAGAATTGAGGGCACGGACAGATAGCCCCAAAATAAGAGGACATATTATGGTAATCATCCTTAATTTCCTGTTAACTTAATCTGAAGCCCTGTATAACTTACACTGTCTTATTGACTGATCTTATTTGAATCTGGTTTGTTAGATTGCTATTTTGTTCAAATATTTTGTTCAACAGATTTTATTCAAATCTGTTATGATTGATTGTATCAAGTCTAAGAGTACAGGCAAATATACTGAAAATGACAAGATTCACTAGGATACCCACTCTGGTTTGATTATTACCTGCTTTTGAAGTCTTATAATGTCTCCAATGTGTTGTTTTTATTAGTATTGTTATGTACTTCTATATTCAATTATACTGTTCCTGATGATATAGACAATTATATTGAGGAAAACAAGAGACATCATAGTAACCATTGTAGGTCACCTTGTACTGTGGTTTCGTATGACTTTCACTGCATGCTTTTATAGGAATTTATTTTGTTTTGTCTCTCTATGCTTTGTTTTTCCCTCTAATACAGATAGGCTAGGAATACATGTAGGGTATGTGTAGAACCTATAAACAGTTTATGAGAACTGATTATATAATGCATGATGAAATGAATAACTACTTTGAAGAAAAAGAGACACTACAGTACCCAGTGCTGATTCCATAGCATCATGCAGAAGTACTATAATTCTTTGTTCAGAGTGATTTTAGCCCGTTTTGTTTTGTTTAAGTTCAATATACATGAATGTATTTTGAAGAGAATGAGAGACACTATGACAGCTGTTCTTGGACTCCCTATTGTCTGGTCTTGAAGACCTAAAATGCCTTCCTCATCCTGTTCAGATCAGTTCTATACTATGTTGTTTCTTGTGAACTCTCTGTATGTGAAGATATGGGCAACTATTTGGTAGAAAACAAGAGACAATATGATAGATAGTGAAGATCTCTGATAGTCTTAGTTTGAAATTTATGTATCTCACATTGCTTTCTTGTGTTCTGGTTTGTTGTGTTTAATTTTACCCTCTTTAAAATAAAATTAAAAAAAGAAAATGCTTATTCTAAGGTAGTCACATTTTCACAAGGGCTTCTTTCATTAGCCTGTTATTTTCAGTCATGTGCAACAAATTCACTTATACAAGAAAGCCAATAACATACTAAGATTTTCTATGTATGGCATGACAGGAAAAAATTAGGAAGCATCAACTTAATACACCACATAGTGGTGCCAATAGACTTAAATGTTTTCTGATTTGTGGGCTTCACTAAGTCCTCTAAGTATCCAGTAGTTATCATTAGGTCAATCTTAGGAGAACGTTTTACTTTATTTGCTCAACCAGGCACTATAAATACAGATCTGGGAGATCTAAACATGATCAGAATTCTTACCTTTCATCTGTCTGTCAACTACACAGAAACTCTTCTGCAGATTATGGAGCAAGTGGGATGTCTTAGTCATCCTTCATTATGTGCCAGATTCTATAGGCAAAAATATCTTTCTTTCTCCTTTATAGTTCATGGCTGATGCCCTTATTAATAAAAGATTAAAAAGGGAAGAGTATGCAAATGTGGTTGATAAATAAGTTTCCACAGTATGGGGACTTTAAAAATGAAGACCTAAAATCAGAGTTGATTCTGTATCTTTTTCTGTTTTAGGTTTAATGGAGAAGTGGATAGTTATAGATAAACCTGAACAGATAAAGAATGATGCTGTGGTAAAACTGGAGTATGGAGATCCTTTTATTTCTTTTTGCATCCCTGGTCTTCAGAAATATCTGTTCTGCCCTTTTGGTCTAGCAGTGGTTCTCCTCAAATGAGGGTCCTTAGAAAATATTTCCTATGTTCTACGATGTATTCTGCACTTCAAAGCAGAAGGTAAAGAGGGAAAGTGACTTTCCTGTCACTGTTTGCTCAAGTACCCAGTTGCCCTATCATGGAGTCCGTGACCTGAACTTTAACACATGACAGCACGCTGGGTCACCTGACCCCTCTGTGGTGGCCACCTCTTGGTTACTCATTTCCTTGCATCTTTAACTATGTTGGGGCCCTGACCTTCTCTGTCAAAGTGCACATTCATTCATCTCATTAAGGGACTGGCTGTCTCTGGACTGAGACAATGATAGCTTTGCCGTTATACAAGTATAGATATAAAAAAAATAGTGATCTAGATTTTTAAATGTTTTCTTCATGTAAAAGAATAAAAATAGAACAATGCATTCTATTGTGTGTATTTTCTAATCTAATTTTTTTTTGCTCAAAACAGTATTGTTTTGTGACTCTTTAACATACACTTGATGGTATGTATTTTCTTCATCTAATACCTATAGATGTCTTCATAAGCTCATGTCACATCTGATCCACATTTTTAAAATTTCCGGGTAGTGGCTTAACCATTCAGTGAAATCTGCAGTGCACTAATATTGTATTTCATTTTATGGGAAGAGGTATGTGCTTCACTTACTTATTCAAGGTTTCAAATCAATCACTGGATCATCATCAGCACTTTCAAGATGATTCTGAGCATTACTATCTAACAGGAAAAGGAGAAAGGAATATTAGTAATACAAACCAAAGGACATTAGAAGGCCTCAGAAACAAAGTCTCTCTGATCTGTTCTAGTCCTCCTCCCCCCGGCTCACAGGAATCTGACCCGAAGTTTAAGATACATCCAGTAAGAAGGCAGAGATGCCAAGCTTTTATACCTGTCACACACGTGCAGGCCCAGTGAAGAGTACTTGTAACAAAAGCTGCCTCTAGTTCTCAGTTCAACAGTGAACCAAGCCAGGGGTGTGGCACTTGCCTGTAGTCCCAACACTTGGGAGGCTGAGGCAAGTGATCACCAAGAGTTTGAGGCCATCTTGGGCTATGTAGTGAGGCCAAGGCCACCCTGGACTACATGGTGAGACCCTGTCTCAAAAAAAGAAAAAAAACAAAATAAAACAAACAACCCCCCCCAACGACAGCAATAGTGAGCCATAAAACCTAGAGAAATTACTCTCTTCCTTCTTTCTGAAAGATTCATTATTAGATGTTGCCTACTTTTTATCCAAGAAAAAGGAAAGTTACTCAAGAAGATTGTAAACTCACCATCACATTAGAACACACTAATGCTACTGGTGGCTTATACTGCTTCCATAAGCAATGTTGTGATTATAATTCACATGTGACTTTCTTTTTGGTAAAGAATGACAGGTGAAAAGTTTCACCAACTGTTCACTGTGATAGGTTAATAAATCTTCATTTTGAACTATAGATTCATTTGTTAGATTAATTAGTGTGAATCATTCCCTAAGAGTATGAATTGTCTTTCAAAGGGCTTTGGAAATGTTTATAGGGTCAAATCTTTGGGTTTTTTTAAGGACTTTAAAGATAATTATTTAACTCTCCATTACTCTATGAAGTAGATATAATTATTCCTGTTTTTTAGATTAAACACACATAACACATGAAGGTAAATACACTGTCACAGTACTATGATTATTTGACCAATAGCATATGCTTTAAGGCCATGTGAGTCCCACTACCAAGCTTGTAAACAAATACTACACTGATGAAATTAAGTTCTGAGACTGCAAGTATGGGTAACAAGCCCCAGCTGTGATAAATTGGTCCTAGTGTTTGACCCTTGGCATCTTCTTTCCCACAAGGTCCCCACATGGGCAGGGTGTCTAACATCTAATCCCAAAACTGCCTTCCTCATTAGCCTCTTTAGAAGTGATTCTCACCACCAATCTAGGTCAATTGGGGCTTTCAGTTCCTGGAAATGCTTCAGTTTTTCTTGTCTGAACATTTTAATAGTCTTCCCTGGTTTTAGAAAGTTTGGTTCCTAGTATCATTTCTCTATACTGGCTACATAATTAAAATTATATGCCACATCAAGTCCTTTTTCGATTCTCTTATTTATCCCAACTCTCTCCCACTTCCCAAATACCACACTCCTGTCCTATTTCACACGCCACAGTGAACTCATGAAACAAGGCTTTATAAAAAGAGCATAAATTCAGCAAAATATCCTCTCTCTCTCTCTTCTTGAAGCTAGAATCATTTGGACTTATGACTTTTCTAAGGCAAGGAAAATAAATGAATGACTTTTCTTACTCATACTAAGATCCAAATTAGTCCAAATTAATCCAAATTAAAGTCAAAAATTAAAATTAAAGTTATGTGAAGCAATCCTTGAAGCAAGAATAGTGAAGTCACCAAAAGGTTGAAAGTTAGATTTTACTAACACAGAGAATTTCCTATTTGCTCTTTTGCTCGCCTGTGATCAGCCTGATCTCATGCAAACAGAGTTTTGGAAAATGGGTTTAGCTACTGCTTATTAATTTATCAGAGGACAAAATAACTAGAACTGAAGATGTAGCTCATCAGCAAAATGCATGCCTAGGGTTCTACTCAGTAGCACAACAGACAATCAAAAATAAAGAAAAGGAAAAGAAAAAGAAAATTTGACTTTATATTAAAGATGCATAGATGATAGCATCTACTTTCCAGCTAGTTTCGATCCTACAGCATACATTTCAGTGTCATGTTAAATAAGACCAGTCACAAAAGCTTCTAGACATGCAAAACGTTGAGCTCAACATAAGTATCTTTGACCCTGAAGGTAAAAGTTATCTATAACTCACAAGAGGAGAGAATTTTGAGCTAATATGAATGCTAGGAATCCTCTTGAGTCTGAGTACATTTATCTTTATACTTTTAAAATCCAGTATTCAAGAGAAGACTTGTCATGGCCTGGTGAAGGTGGAAAATTCCAAAATTCAGTCTACAGTACATAAAGAGGTGAGAAGAAAATAAAAAATAAGCATAAAACAAAGGCAAAATATAGCAACACTTTATATTATGACACAGAATATGAAGAAGCATGTGCAGAACCATAGTCATTCATTTCAAATAATTGCTCTTAACCCGAATTTAGCAGTTTGATTGTACATATTTTGAGTGCTAAAAGAAGCAAAATTTTTTTTCCTTTCATTTTGGTGCCTCGGCAAAGGCCTACTTGGCTTTAGTCTTGTGGAGTCCAGACAGGACCAAACAGGCTCTCTCAAAAATGAGTTGATTTTGGCAGAGCACTGGGTATTCAATATCAACTGCTTTGAATATAATGATTAACATTCGGCTTCTTGTTCTTTCATTTACTACTGGAACTTCTTAGCCTTTGATCAGCTGCCTATTTCAACTGTTGCTCTTTAGGGCCACCAATTATTCACACATACTACATTAGATTTTTCCTTTCATCTTTCTCCCTCATTGTTCCTTCTATCCACTAGCTAATGTTTACTGAATTATTCACTTAGGGAAACACTCTAAGGTAAAATGTTAACCCAATTCCATGTTTCTTCACTGAAGGCTCATAAATAACACTAAAATTCGCCACAAAACACCTGGTCTTAACTGGTTTTAGAGCTACAATGCTCCAGGGTTAATATTTAAGCTGTGAGGAACCCATTATTAGTATATGAAATATTTTGAGATCAAGAGAACTCATTTTTAAAATATTCTTAAAGACATTAAATCTTGTGACTGGTGGCCAAAATAGCAGATGCAAAATCTCATGAAATAATATGGAACATCATTGACATCTACCTAAAGGATACAGTGTCAATTATCTTTAAAAAAATTAATTCTAGGGAAAGACTTTTGTTTAAAAATCCATACATTATAAGCCTTAAACAATATGCCAAATACCGTGTTAGGCATTTTAGCTATTATGATGTTAATATTCTATAAGAGGATGTGGTAGATTTTAATATTCTATGATTATAACTGGTAGATTTTAGCACTCCCTACCTTATACATGAAGGAAACTGAGTATCAAAAAAGTCAAATGACAGACATGTTTTGGTTTATATCTAGAAGGTCCCCCACAACTGTCATGAGCTTAGAAGCAGACCTTTAGAAGTGTGATTAGATCACGGCATAATGTACTCATCAATGGTTTCACCTGCTAATGAGTTCAGTAGCTAGCCGAGCTTACAGCTAGGGGATGGGGTCGGGTTTGAAGACGCAATTACTGGGGGGTGTGACCTGGGAGGGTAAGTCAGGCCTCTCCCTTACCTCTCTGCTTCCAGGCCTCCTGATTGTAAGCAGTTTGCCTCCCACAGGCTCTTCCTATGTGCAGTGGGTAAAAGGAGCAAAGGAAGTGACTAAGCTAAACCCAATTGTTATATTTAAGGAGACACATTGGAATCTAGGTATCAAGGACTGTTTAAACCATACATTTCCCTCATATCATACTACATGCCTCAACTAGATATTAACTGAGCTAGCTTTTAAAATTTTTTTAAAGTTCTCCCTCTTAAAATTCTATTTGTATATAGTGGTACTCAATAACCACAATTTTTTTCTTGTATCATCTCCTTATGTTTGTCTTTGATCAAATGAATATATGTAATTTGTATAAGACATGAAAATTGTTTTGTCATTACCATCCTACATGCACAGCTGTGCCACCTATAATAAAGGAAAAATTAGCCAGAGAAAGTGGAATCACATTAATTTAGTATATATTTCCCATGACACAGAAGACACCAAAAGGAAATGATGATTCAAAAAACCAGTAAGCCACCTTTTTTGTTTTTTAATAGTACATGTGATAAAGAATGGTTAGTCATGGAGACATTTGATAGGGCCTAGTACTTGAGCAAATGATAATTACTGGAAAAAAGCATAGCAAGACTCCTTTTATCTGCAGAATTAAGGACAATCTTTTCTTCTGGGTTTAGGGAAGGCACTTCTCACATGAGGGTGTTATGGTCTGTTTTAATCACCTTCAGGAGCGAAAGGTGGGAAAAAGTAAAGTGACCTTAAACTTACAATATTTAACCTGCTGAGGTTCCATATTGAACCCTATCACTTACACAATGTTACAAAGCTACAGAAAAGAAGAAAAAAGAAACATACTTTGTTCAGTCCATGTCACCTAAGTCTCACTTTAGTTATTTATTTTCATATTTGTCTGTAATTCTAAATATGTTTGTAAAGTTTTGACATTCAAAATTTAGATATTATGGCCCTGAAGCAAGGCCAGCAGATTGCTGTAGCTGCTGGTTTCAAACAGGAGCCTAAAGAGAATTCTTTCTGTGGTCTGTTGGCCATTTCAGAACTTTGGAAATGTAATGGTCAATTCATCAGAAAGAAATAGCAGGTGAGTATGGCGGACTTCGGGGGCCCTGCAGGGGAGGGACCCTGGCACATCGGGACTTGCACTATGCAGTTGACACAGGGTACTGGGGGGCAGCTGTGAGTGTGGTGGGCTTTTAGTGGCCTGAAGGAGAGAGATCCTGGTGCATCGGGACCTGCACTGTGCGGTTGACTCGGGGTGCCAGGAGAACATGGAGCACCACCCCTCTCTGGGGGGCAGCTGTGAGTGTGGCAGACTTTTGGCCAACCAAAGGAGGGAGACCATGGAGCGTCGGGACCTGCACCATGCACTTGACTTGGGGTACCAGAAGAACAAGGAGCTCCTCCCCTCTTTGGGGTGTGGCTGTGAGCCTGCTAGCACGTGGGCTGAGAATCAAACATCTCATGTCGTCCTGTCCTCTGTCCCACGTCCCCCTCCCCTTAGCAAGTGGGAGCCAGTGAACTACACATCTTGTGAAAAGATAGGCTAAGTTATTTAGTATGATATCCCCATATGCAAAGATATGGACAACCATTTGGAAGAAAACAGGAGACAATATGACAGCAAAGATCTCTGGTTGTCTAGCTTTAAAATTTATGCTTTCTTATGTCCCATTCTGTTCTGTTTTGTTGTGTTTAATTTTACCCCCTTAAAATAAAATTAAATATATATATATATATATATATATATATATATATATATATATATATAGAGAGAGAGAGAGAGAGAGAGAGAGAGAGAGGAAAAGAAAGTTCTCTAAAGGATATAACTGCATGTATGTTTAAGTGTGTAAGATAGATGACCACATTACGGTTTTTGTTAGATTGTTGACCAGAACTGTTAACAGTCTCACTGTTTGAATGTCTACTTTGTATGCTTTAATTTTGTAGCTTGAACAACTATTTCCAATGATGACAGTATGTAACTTATCAAGTGGTGATTTCTTAGTATTTTTGTTTTTGTTTTGTTGTTGTTCTTTTATTTTTTGCCTTTGGAATTCTGTATTGTTGCTACCCTTTCTCTGTTTTATTTGGTTGTTTTCTTTTTTGTTTTTTCTCATTAAAAAAATTTTTTAAAAAAATTTAGATATTATTTATTTCTCATTGTGACTGAAAGAATTTATCTCAGACTTGACACTCCAAACACATACACTCCCTTGTCCTCATGCATGTTTCATTTTTACATGAGTAGTTTAAACTGATACTCAGTAACAATTGATAATTACAGTAATTCATAGTCATATCATATGGTCTATTAAAAATATTTCTTCTCCTTGTATATAGTACTTTTTAGATAGCTTTCTGCAATTAATGATTACTAATAATGGGCGCATTTCCATTTCTTTTTGGTTTCTTAATCTATAGAGAATGCACTATTCTATGATCACCTATATAATGTTGGCTTTTGTCTGAAATCACATAACCTTGATATTTTTCAGATATGAATAGCCAAAAATCATCTGAAACATAGTTTTTCATGTTTATAGAATTTCCTCAGATGTATTATAGGTTTTTACATTTTCCTTGTTTTCTTGCCCATATAGTTTTGTATATAATACCTCTTAATTTTATTCAATTGGAGTTTTAAGATAGATTTGTATACATATATTTTCAATCAGCTGTATTTAATCTTGTCTATTATATCCTGAAATTATCTTTAGTACATAATTTCATTCTTGTTAAGGTAGCATGGGTTTTGTATACTTATACATTACAATTGGTTTTGCTTTTATAATATGGAGTGGTAAATTTATTTTATATATTCTTTGGATCTAAATTTTGACCAAGCATACTATTTTTACAGATGATCCACTTTTCATTGTGTCATTGGTCTAGCAATCTTTCCTGCTGTTGTTTGAATCTCAAATGAGAGAAGTGATGGTGATAATGCAAGAGGAAAATCCTTATTTAAAAATTGTGTTTACTTTAAATATTTATAATTTATAAATTTTCAAAGTAAATTTGGAATTTTTACATGCTTAATGATGAATTATATGGATATGTAGTTTTCCAATTTTCTAACATAAAACTTAGTTAACTTTATATATAAACAAAATAAAATTGAGTTGATATTCTGAAAGACAAATTATTATGTGCAGTAAAATTGTTAGAAATTGGGTTAAAAGAGAAAAGCAAAGAATAAGTGAAAATTCTTTCTAGCTTCTTATTCGAAGGTGGACAGTGACCCTCCTAGGCTTTATGGCCTGCTTAGGGTAGAGGGTGAGGGGACAGGGAAGGTTGCCTTCCTACTTCTTTGGCTTTCTCCAATGCCAAGGTGCCATATTTTATACTGAATCCTTTATAAGGAGAAGGTCAACCTTTTCAAGGAACCAGCATAGAAGACTGTGCTTTTGTATCAACATAAGAAGCTAGAAATCTAACCTATTTATAAAACTTCATAGTTGTATTTGGAAGAAGTTATATTCTCTTTAAGCACAAAGAAAATTTAAATTTAAAGAAGGCATTGGAAGTGAGTTAATTTTTTACTTTGCTATGTTTTTTTTTTATAAGAAATGTAGGTTTGTAACCATTTGCTTCATTTGTTCTATGATGTTTTGGATTCAGTAGTAAGAACTGTAGAATATAAAAATAGAAGACAATTAAAATGACAAAATTATACTCTTTATTCTGTCAGAATGAGTTTTTTAATTTACTCTTTTTTCCCCCATGGCTTCAGAATCATTACTCTAAAATATATTTGTAGCAAACTTAGTTAGGTATAATCTTAGAAGCTTATCAACAGTTTAGGAAAGTTGTCACACAAAGTAAGAGAATCATTGCTTCTCTCTGGATTTTTGAACCTGAGAAACATTGCCACTAACAAGAAAATTTCTTTTCAGAGACAGAGAAAGGAGATGAACTGGAATCTCTCTTTTCTTTAGCTCATACTCAGATTAAAAATAAAAATAATTTACATTCAGAATTGGCAATAAAATGAAAAGCTAACTATGTTAAAATGATTTCTCCTAAATAAGTGAATATTATTATAATTTTAAAGGGAAAAGAGTATTTCAAAGGTAAATGGTTAGGCAGATCAGTAGACACAAGCATAAGCTAAGTAGACACACAGTCATGCTTTAAATCCTCTTGCTAATATATCTTAGTTCTGTGACCTGGTTCAAGTCATGGCACATTCACGAATCTCTTTCTTTATTTATTAAATTAGGAGCATACTATTTAATCCATAAGATTAGTATGAAGCATCAATAAGAAAACCAGCAAAACGGGACCCTGTAGAAAACCTAGCAGTGAAAAAGAAATCTATCACTTACCAGTTTAATACAACAAAACTGGTTAAATGCCTCCTATTTACCACCCTTGGTGCTGCTTTAAGTTTTGTTATTACGGTAAGAAAAAATCAAATTTTCACCCCCTGGGAAGTTATATGCTAATAAGGGCATACAAATAAACAGGGAAATATAAAAAATCTGTAAAGTGCTGTGGAGAAAAATAAAGTGCTAACAGTTGTTTTTCTTATAGATCACCTGGACACTACTTCTGCTGAGTGGAGCTGGCAACTTTACTCAGGCAGGTGTATTTAGTGAGAGCATGTGAAAATTTGTTCTAGATGAATCAACAAAATGTGCAAAAATCTCTCTTCTCCAGGAATTTTGCTGTACCTGCTGAATGAGAACTAAGTTTTCCATCTCCATTCATAGCTGGAGGGCTGTATATGTCACACACAATGCATGGGCTATATTAGCATGAATTTATTGTTTTTATTTTTATTATTATGTTTGCAGTACATAATGTTTACATTCCTGCAGGTAAGTTGGTACATGTACAAAATGCATCTTAATTTCTTTTATCACCCTCTCTTCCTCCCCCATCCCTCCCTGATCCATCCATCTCCTGATGCCCTTCCCAGTTGAGAACAATCTATCTCCCTACTTCCTATAATCTATCTGCAGTTTTGCTCTTTATTTATAATTTAGGCATTCCAAATAAGAGAACCACATGATATTATTACTCCTGTTTCACTAGATGTCATAGTCTCAAGGTGCATCAAGTTTTTTACAAATGAGTCAAGTGTATCTTTATGGTGAAGTAGTACTCAATTGTGTATAAACACCAGATTTTCTTTATCCATTTATCTCTTGATGGAAATATAGGCTGCTTAAAAAATTTAACTTTATCTATTGTGCTGCTATAAACATGGGTATGCATGTGTCACTGTAATATTATGTTTTTAGCTCTTTGATATATTTGTTAGAATAACTATTAGTGCAAAAAACTCTTGCCCAGGAAAATCATTTTATTAATCATTATAGTAATTTTTTAAAAGATCCATCAGTTATTTATTAGCAACCATCTCAGATATTCTACACCCTAAAACTCTTTGACCTTTATAATAAATATATACATGCTGTAACCAATAATCTTAGAATACTATATGATGATGCTATTCAATACTAGTCAAGCCTGTCTCCTTGCATTGAAGGATTGGACTAAAACCAAACTTGAGTATTTCAATAAAATACAAGTATACTTCCTTTCTTCAAGTTGCTTCAAACTCTTTCAATGTAGGATGCTTTCATACCATGGAAAGCAATCAATTTAACTTTTATATGAACAGGTTGTGTTTGGTAATATTTCTGGAGTCAACACTCAAGGAATAATATAAGAGATGCAGGGAGGGTGAGACAGGAGGGGTAAGGATTAAAAAAGAATTGAGATGTGTCATGTACGTGTACTAACTCCCCATGATGGATGTAATCTTTATGTACTACAAACATATCTGTAAAAGTGCATGGCTCTGTGCTGTGTTTTAGTGTAGTACAATCAGGAAAGGTCTTGCTTGTAAGGTTTGAGAAGACTGTGGAGCAAAGCTTGGCATGGCTGAAGATCAGAGAGCAATGGAGAAAGCAGTCAGTTTGGGATGAGTGACAGATGTTAGGAGCAGCAGGATGTACCATCCGAAGCATGCCACCCTGGGCTAAGGGTCAATTTGACCTGCATTGAAGAGAAGTAGATAAATTAAAAGCTTTCTGTCTTCTTTGTATGTTACTAAGAGCAATACACAGACTTTCCAAGATTTCCCTCTTTCTCTTTATACAAGGAAGGAAAATGTTGATTCCTGAGGATATTTAGGCTAGCAGTGGCAAACCCAGGCACTGTTGTTGGTAACATCAAAAGCTCTAAATCATTCACCATCACTGTATTAGGCCTTTATCTGCGTGGAGACAACACCAGAAAAATTCACTTGCTTAACTATATTAACTATCCTTCATTTATCATTAGTTTCCTGTAGGGAATAAGATGTCACCTTATGGCTGATGCTCCAAAAATGGAAGGGAGGTTAATGTAGGGAAGTTCAAACTTTCCTTCTATAATATTAGTATGTGAGTCTTCTGAAAGATTAACAGGTGAAAAACAAACTTGTTAATGTGCATGTGTGGGCTGGAACCATACCAAGTAATAATAATAACAAAAATAAATAAATAAAACTCAGAGGAGGGCAGATGACTGAGGAAATACCCCCTTCATCATGGAGAGGTACTAAATGATTCTTGAAAGAGATAAGTGCACTTGGAAAAACAGACAGTGGCCCGCGACAGAAATCCTCTGTTCTCTAGGTGAGGTGTTGGAATTCTATTTTTTTCTCTGTAAATGAGTTTATTCTTCCTTGGTAAAAGAACTTTCAGAAAGAAAAATGGAAGACAGTTGTGTTTCTCTTTGGCAAACCAGTGTGTAAGCAGGTAAAGAAAGTTCAGGGGAAGCCCCTTCTGGTGCTTTGGGAGAGAAAGAGGATCTAGAGAATGTGGTAGGGACATATACTCTGAGGGACATTAAGGCTGTTTGTTGAAATCAAGAAACTTTGGGGTATGGTCTTAGTTTCTTTCCTCTTACTGCTGAGACAAAGTACTCAATGCCCAAAGTTAAAGGTGGAAAGGCTTATTTTGCTCACAGTTTGTGTAGTTTTCAGTCTATAATTGGCTTGCTCCAAGGCAGGTTGACATCACAGAAAACAACAGTTCATGGCAGGCAGAAGGTAGCAAAGCAAGCAAGAGTGGAGACAAGTCTCTTTCTGTCCTTCATAATGTATCCATCTACTGAGACTGGGTTGGTGCCAAGCCAGTTGGTGGACTGATTTAATAATCTTCACCCTCAATCTTAGCACTCTTAATCTTAGCATTGCACCATGAGTCAATCACACACTCTAGATTCAGCTGCTACTGGAAAAATCCCCCACCTGTGACTTCATGTGGCTTTGGGAGAACATCTGGACGTGATTTCTGAGCCTCAATATTAACAAGATAAAAGAATAAAAATTCTATTTAATAAGAGATTTATAGAGTGCTGGAAATCTTCAAAAATGAAGAGCCAAAGAAAGTTGTCTGTTTTTATGGTTAGGTTCAATGAAGCATGGTTAACCATTGAGAAATAAGATTGGACAAAATGGTGTGATGAAATAGTAACACACTGTTGGGGGGAAACCCAGCGAGGTTTTGTATTATCTCTTTTTGTATTGTCTCTTCTCTAAATGTGAAGTTTGCTTTGTTAAGATGCTATATAAATTGGAGTTCTAAGCCATTTCTTTCTAAAAATTACCATCTCATTTCCTGGGTTCCTTTCATCTTTATTGGCAATACACATTCTATAAATATCTGCTTGTTTTTCTCTTATAAACCTATCTAATCAGTTATAGGGGTTTTGGTTAAGAATCAGAATAGGAGACAGAAATTATTTTTCCTCCTCTACAACATCCACATTGGTTGAGTTTTATGATTTACTGTAAGTGCCTGTGCTTTTGCTCTCAGTGAGTTGAGACACCTCTGGAAGTTTTTGAACAGTGATAGATATGAATTACATTAAGCCGTGATTGCTCTGCTGTGGGATGATGAATAGCCAGAGGTCAAAGGGCATCAATCAAAATGGAAAGAACAGTGAGGAAAAAACTTAAAAGTGACTAGATTTAGAGGAGTGGAAGCAATGCATATGGAAATAAAGAACTGATTCAGGGAAATATTTTAGAGATAAAGCCAATGGAATCAAGCATGGTGGTATATTTCTATAGTCCCTGCACTCTGGGAGGCTGAGGCAGGAGGATCAAAAATCCAAGACCACATGAACAACTTAGCCACTGAGCTGAGATGTCATGTGGTAAACTAAAAGAAAATTTAAATCTGGGGATGTACTCAGTGTAAAATCCCAGGGTTCAATCTGCATTACAACCCCCCCCCGAAAACCCTGCTGAAGTAAGCACAAGAGACAATGATGACATTGGAAAAGGTAAATAAAACAACTTGTAGGAAATTACAGAAATGAAGAAAAGTTGTTTGTCCCTTTCTCAAATCTGTTCAGAGAGTAGGAGCTTTTCTTAAGTCTCACAGAGACAAAACGACTTTCTTACTCTTCACTTAATACGAAGGGTATCTACTTGTGCTAAAGTAGCACAATTTAGAGACTCATTTTCAGGATCATTCCCAAAATAAAAGTTTTTCTTCTATATTACCATTTGTTATTGTTCAAGTACAGCTATCATCTTCATTCAATTAATTATACACATATTATATTATATATAATATAAGTATAGTACATATATGGTATATGTAGATATATAATATATATACTATATACATGATATTTTTGAACAATTGTTGCATACTTCACTTTATTCTAGGCACTGTGAGCAAACAATAATTCCATCTTTAAGGAGTTCTTCTTCTCCCCCTCTTCCTTCTCCTCCACCTTTCCACCCTTTCTCTTCCTTCTGCTTCTTCTTTTCCTTCTTCTTTCTTTGGATAGGGAGCACAAGATGAATAAGAGAGATTCTTAGGGACAATTACTATGGTGAAATATATGACACAACATGAAAAAAGGTGTGGTGAGTGAGGTACAAAGTTAGGTGAAATAGTTTCATTCAGGAAACAATAATTTGAAATGAGCAAATGAACCATAGTATAGCTAGATGAGGAGTTCACCAGTTTCAGGAAAATTTTATGCAAATACAGATAGCAAATTTATTCTGGTAGCAAAAGGAGGTCCTAAGACTGGAGACCAATTGCAGGTGATAAATAAAGGGGAATAAAGGCTCACAACTCACTGCCTTTTTACTATAAGTGAGAAAAAAGTAAGGGGAGTTTTAAAAGAGAAATGATAGCCAAAAATATGTTTTAGAAGCAATGCTGTAATTGCTGTACTAATAACTTATTTCCCTTAACTTAGGGGTTATAAGAAAATTTTGCCAACCAATGTACATAACAGTCTAATAATGAGGAAAATAAACCCCTTGAAAATATGAGAAATCTAGCCTGGAGGTGTTGGCTTAAGCCCTAATGAACAGTTCCTGAGATTGAACTGTTTTTAGGTCAAGATGTTACTAATCCAGGAAGATTACTAACATGCAATCCAGTAAAGAAGAAACTATTTCCTTGACATGGAATATTAGCATTTACTGTGGCTTGAGTGGATCCCTAGAGGCACAGTAGGTAACCTGTGAGAGTTCATTAGCAATAATGCTGCACTAGTTATCATACTGGCTTTGTGTGCCAACGGGTGGTGATAGGAAATCTTTCCATTGTCTGATCTCTCTCTCTCTCTCTTTCTTCTTTGGATTAAGTAATCTTTGGTAATTCTTAGAAAAATTAAATGGATAGAGACTAGAAATTCAAAACATGCAAAAGGATGAGACCCTGAGATACTAACTGCAGAAGGCATGAAAACATAAGTTCTTCAAATTGATACAGTAGGCCCGGAGAGCCCTCCTTCGCACGTGACGGTCTGCCACCTTCATGTGCTGTCATCCCATGTGACCTGCTCCTCCTGCTCTGGCTCGGCTTCCTTGGTGTGGAAGACTGAGGCTTGGCCCCAACCCCACAAGAAAATTTG
This sequence comes from Dolichotis patagonum, assembly GCA_004027295.1. NCBI lineage: Eukaryota > Metazoa > Chordata > Mammalia > Rodentia > Caviidae > Dolichotis > Dolichotis patagonum. The sequence continues at coordinate 25,797 of PVJX010001542.1, forward strand.
ATACAAACAGGAAACACTTGAGATAGAATGCTGCATGAGGAAGAGAACATCATGTGGGAATTCAGTTCTTCAGAAGCCGCCTTATGAGGTGGTACATGGCAATCATACACTTGCGGTCAAAGCTACTCAGAAGGATCACAAGTGAGAGGGAGCCAAGAACCTGCGGGGGAGTCAGGACTGTCCAAGGTGAGTCCCAGTGCTCCAGTGCTGGCCCAGGGAGAGTTTGAGACCAGTGCTCCCAGCAGTTGAGTTCCCATCCAGCTCCCTAGGACACTGGAGTGGCCCCAGAAGTTTCATGGGCCTCAGTGCACCATGCCCAGCGGCCTTCTTTCAGTTCAGGAGGCCAGACCATGCAGGGGGACTTTCAGCCCTCTGGCACTGGCCTGGGGAGAATTTGAAACCAGTGCTCCCAGTGGTTGAGTTCCCACCCAACTCCCTGAAACACTGGATACAGTGTTCAGGCCCTAGACAAGGATGTTCCTCATTACCGCTCCTATTCAACATAGTACTGGAAATACTAGCCAGAGCACTTAGACAAGAGAGAGAAATAAAAGGAACAAAGATAGGAAAAGAGAAAATTAAATTATCATTATTTGCAGATGACATGATACTTTTCATATAAGACCTCCAAAACTCAAATGAAAGACTCCTAGATATAATAAATAAATTCAGCAATGTAGCTGGATACAAAGTCAATACTCAAAAATCAATAACATTCCTATACACTAACAAGAAAAGCACTGAGAAATAAGAGAAGCCATACCTTTCAAACTAGCATCCAAAAAAATGAAATACTAAGAATTATTCTCATGAAAGAAACAAAAGAGCTATACAGGGAAATTATAACATCCTGAAAAAAGAAATTGAAGAGGACTTCAGAAAATGGAAATACATCCCTTGTTCATGGATAGGAAGAATAAATATTGTGAAAATGGCCATTCTCCCAAAATTGTTATACAGAATCAATGCAATCTCAATCAAAATACCACTAACATACCTCATAGATCTAGAGAAATCACTCCTAAAATTCATCTGGAACAAGAAGAGACCTAGAATAGCAAAGGCAATTCTAGGCAGCAAAGGACAGGCAGGAGGCATCACAATCCCTGACTTGAAGTTATACAACAAAGCTACTGTAATAAAATCGACATGGTACTAGAATAAAAACAGACCTGAAGATCAATGGAGTAGATTGGAAAATACAACCACAACCACAAACTCACTCAACCACCTTATCTTTGATAAAGGGGCTAAACATGTTCTCTGGAAGAATGACAGTCTCATCAACAAATGGTGCTGGAATAATTGGCTATCCATATGCTGAAAACTAAAACTAGACCCATGCCTATCACCATGTATTAAACTAAAATCTAAATGGATCAAAGATCTAAATATTAAAACAGAAACACTAAATCTGTTGGAAGACAAATTCGGTAAAAATCTTGAAGACATAGGGATAGGTAGAGAATTCATGAACAAGAATCAAACCACATGGGAAATACTTCCCAGAATCAATAACTGGGATCACATCTTATTAAAGAGTTTCTGCATGTCGAGAGAGATCTCCAGCAGAGTGAAAAGAAAACCCACAAACTGGAAAAAAATCTTAGTGAACTGTACCTCAGACAAAGGACTTCTGTCTAGAACTTATAAAGAATTTTAAAAAAGATCAAATCCTCAAAATTCAAAGACCCAATCCAAAAATGGGCATCTGAGATGAATACACAGTTCTCAGATGAAGAAATGTGAATGGCAAATAAATACATGAAAAAATGTTCATCATCATTAGTCATTAGAGAATTACAAATTAAAACCACACTGAGATTCCATCTCACCCCAGAAAGAATGGCCAGGATAGAAAAAACTACCAACAACAAATGCTGGAGAGGCTGTGGGGAAAAAGGAAATCTTCTGCATTGTTGATGGGAGTGTAGATTGGTGTAACCACTGTGGAGGTCAGTCTGGAGTTTCCTCAGAAGGCTGGGATTGGAAGTCCCATTTGACCCAGCTATTCCATTTCTAGGCATATTCCTACAACTGAAAACATCAGACCACAGTGATACATGTGTACCCATATTTATAGCAGCACAATTTGTCATAGCCAGATCTTGGAAACAACCTAAGTGCCCATCAACTGAGGAATGGATTAAAAAGTTGTGGTATTTTTATACAATGGAGTACTACTCAGCTATGAAGAATGATCACATTGAGATATTTATAAATAAATGGACACAACTTGAGACCATACTCCTAAGCAAAATAAACTAAACTCACATGTATAAATACCACATAGTCTCCCTAGTATGGAGTTGGTAAGAGTATATAAGATTTTATGGTAATCATGATTTCCCATTTCATTGCTTTGAAGCCTTTCCATGTTTTCATTCATCAGTTGGAAAGGTTTTATTCTGTTTTGTTTGACTTTATTATGCGTGATAGTATGAACAGCTGTTTTTGAAGAAAACAAAACATTATGGCAGCCATTGCTGAATTAGTATCGTCTTGCTTAGAAGTCCTACCATGCTTCTATCCTCCTATTACCATTGGTTCTATCATGTTGTGTCTTATTGGGATTTGAATATATGTGATAGTATAAACAAAATTTTTTATTAAAAATGAGATATTATAGTAGCCATTGATCATAGTTATTCAGTTCAGAATGTCCTGCGACTCTTTCATTCTTTTAAATGGTTTTATACTATTTTGCTATGTTTGATATTATTGTATTTGAAGCCTTGCTCAACTATTACAAAGAAAGAGACATTATGGTAGCTACTGTTAATTTCCGGTTGTCTTGTTGTAAAGTGCTGTGTTGCTTATGTTGCTCTGTTCTGATCTGCTTTGTTCTGTCCTCTTTTGTTTTATTCTCTTTAAAATAAAAATATTGATACAGTTTTATAGGGATACATTGATACATTTTATCACTCCAACAAATGTCTATTATTAAATATAAAATACTAATAGAAGAGTATCAAAATATAAATTATAAATAGGGAAAAACAATATCTTAACATAACACTTAATAGAATCAAGTGGTAGAGCAATAGCCTTTTCTTTATCTTTGAATATTAACCTAAATTGTGTAAGTTGGAGTGAGACATATCCTCTTTCTGGACCTCTATTACATTTTATGCAAATTAATATATTGAAAGTTGTAATTAGATTCTTAAATGTGCTTGATGATATATTATAACTGTTAAAGTCCATAAATACTATAAAAATTTAGAAAAACAATTTTCTATGTTGAATTTTTCTCTCTTAAGGGAACATATTAGATATTTAATGTTTATTTCTGGACATTTTCTTTGCCTTGGTGAAATTACAAAAATGGAAATAATCAAAAAGAAGAAAGGCAGGAAAAGAGCAAGAACTATGTTTGTCATGATTTAGGTCCTGCTTATCAGCCAAAGAGCTGTCGCTTGAATTTCAGAACTGCTTTTAAGGATCCTTTGTTGAATCAGTATGGTGCTGAGCATGGACGGCCCACCTGATGACTGTTGCCAAGCTGAAAAGGAGAGGAGGCGTTTGGTGTTACTCGTTCTCCTTGCTGTTGGTTCTCCTGTTGCTGTGGGCTCTCCTGGAGGAGCTTGTTGAGCTTCCTTCCTGATAAGAACTTGGCCGTTCTCATCGTCACAGGAGCTTGGGACTTTTTCTGAGTCTGACTGTAGTTCACTGTGGGGGAGCTCTGGTCCTTCCCTTGAGCATCACTTCCTGGCTCCAGAGGGGAAGATGTGTGCTGTTCAATCTCCTGGAGAAGCTTGTCTCTCTGGCTTCCTGATATGAACTTGGCTGTTCTTATCATTGGAGGAGCTTGGGACCTTGGTGTCACTGAGGATGGCTGTGGTATTTTTCGAGGGAACCCTGTCCTTATTTTGAGGGTTGCTTTCTTGCTCCAGTGCAGATCCCTCAGCCTATGGCACAGATTCTTCATCCCACTGGCACAGACATTCTAGCTTTCACTGCTGATCTTTGGGCCTTCCCAGCATAGATCATGAAACGGACTTGCATGAGTCACTGTACTGGGTTCTAGTCCAGCTAGACTTCGTGTGTATGTTGGGGGGATGCCATGGGCTGCAGGTCTTCAGCTGGACTCATGCAGGACACTGATGTGGAATCCAAGCCCTCAGCTGGATTCCTTGGGTCTTTGTGTGTGAACAGATTTCCTGAACGTCTTGTATTTAACTCTTTGGTTGACTATCATAACATAATTCTGTAAATTATGTGTCCTATATAGACTTGTTCTCCTTATAAACCCTGACTACAACACCCTTGTTTCATTACTGGCACATATAATCAAGGGAAGAGAAGATCATAGATGTTTACACAGTAAAACCTAGGAACTATTGTCTCAAAGTGCATATTCAAGACAACAGATTTTTTCCAGCTGGACATTACACTACTTGAATTATTAAGAGTGACAGTAGGAATAGGTTTTGTTTAACATAATCATATGGTAACAAGCACATCATTCTCCATTTTCAAAACATATGCTATTGTTTAAATACCTTGTGACTCTCTTTGTTTCCATTTTGTGTTTCTTCTGGTTTCAAGTGTATGGTTTTGTATTTACTAGAAACAGTCAAGCAATTCTCATTACATCTTTGTAATGAACTATCACAAACCTAGTGAGAAAAAGTGCATACTCATGGATTCTGTGCATCAGGAATTCTATACAGGGTTGTATAGTTTCTTTTCCAATGTCTTCATGGCTACTTCACAAAGTCCAGGGTTCTGGTGGGAATTTGCAAATGACTTGGGTGAGTCAGACAGGTGAGGATTAGAATCATCAGATTCCCAAAACCAGTATCAAATCAGAGTTCATTTAAGGCTGTTGACCAATACAAGACCTTTTTAGATGACTTTCTCTGTCATAGCAAATGAATTTAAAGACCAAGTCTTCACAGAGGGAATGTGCAAGGTGTTGGAAGGATGTTGCACTGACTTTAACAAGCTATCATCTGAAGTCAATAACCTTTATGAACTGAAGTAGAAACCCTCTCACCATGAGTCTAGAGTGGACCATAGACCTTGCCTCCTGCCAAGAGAAGTGTTAGAAACTTTGCAGCTATTTAAAAATCACCACATAGACTATGTATTAAGTTAAATGTAGCACACATACTCACAGCTAAATTTGTGTGTAAAGAATGGGTGTTTTACTTATTGGTGGGTACATTTCCATCATCCATTCTTTTCAACAAACAGTGCATACACTTAGGGGTTACAGATCTGTATATTTCAGTAGAGGACCTAGTGGGTCCCATGGAACTCAGGTGGAAACCCAACAGTATGTGAAATTTCTCTTAACAAGAGATTGATCTTGGCAAGAGCATATGTAGATCACTAGGATGCATTTTTAGACACGCATGAAAGGTTACCTTGCTTTTGTTTCCTGGACCCTACATATTGTAATGTTGAGGCCACTGGATAACACCTGGAGAATGCAACATGGGAACTTAGGAGCGCAAAGGTACTCATGCTCCAGTGATGGACAAATGGACATAGAGCCCTGATTGAACCATGTGGGTTCAGTGCCTTTTTGCTGTACTTTCAACTTCCATGGCACCATTCCTAGGCAAATACCATTCATCGCTTAGACAAATTGAAGTAAGTGTTGTATGGTTTGTATCTATAACCCATGTACAGAAGCATCATTATTATTATTAACACTCTCAAAGAAAAATTAAAGATACAATGATGGAATCCCAAATTCTTCTCTGTTTTGTCTGTCAATTCTTTTATGGTTTGATCATGAATTCTTTAAATTTGTGTGATTTTAAAATTGTTTAAGTGGAAGAATGTTGCAAATGACCAATAAAAATGAATAAGCAATTGAAATAATATTTCTCAAACATAATTAATAATTATCTTGTTACATCCGAATCTATTTTAATTTTTAAATATTTTCTACCTGACTTTTTAAAAAGTAAAAGTGAGTATAATTTTGAAATACTCAAGTTCTGCGAGTTGTAAATGATTTGGTGAATGATTCTCAGCTTACACAATCCAGACAAAATGAATCTTTAGTTCCTGTTCGGTGTCAGCAAGCTCCTTTATTGCTGTGTGATTGAACTATTCCATGGTTCCCACTGTGGGGTGTCTGCCTCCCATTCACTGTGAACACTTTTAGAGTTTCCTTTCCCAACTGTGCAGTACAGGTCCAGTAGGGTGACAAATCACTAAACGAATTTGTAGGTGGAAGTTAAGGATCATGTGTAGAAGTTGATGTGTAGCTTCATCAAATTCTTTTGATTATCTTGAAGAGGGTGACTTTTTAGTATAGGGTTATAAACATATTTTTGACACCATGTTATATGGCAGAATAAGAAATAGTTTTTACAAAAGGATGTTTTATTATGAACACCTGAAATGTGTGAAGTTTAAGCAACAACTGTTAATATTAAATCATCCTGATACAATACATGAGCTTTTAAATATATGTTAATCCTATATATTGGTACATTATTCATTTAGGTAATTTATTATTTTCCAAAGTACCTCAAATGGTGACATTTTATTATAAATGTCTTTGCTCATTTTATTAAGAGTTGTAAAAAATGGTAAACTATCTCTAATGTGCTTCATTTTTTTCATAAAGCCATAAATAGAAATAATGGAATCACTGTTAGACAAAGCAATGAAAAATTTCTACATTAGAAGCAATGATCAATTGTTTCTTCACATTTTTTTTCAAGTTCCTCTAAAAAATGGTAACAGTATACTTGGAAAAATAAGTTGCTTTTAAGTCAGGGTTATTAAAGTATTTTAATTTGGAAACATTGAAAAAGTGGGCTTGCGTGTGTGTGTGTGTGTGTGTGTGTGTGTGTCTGTGTTTGATACTACGAAGGGACTTCACACTAGCTAAGTCCCCAGTCTGTTTAATTCTGAGATAGGATCTTGCTAAGCACTAAGTCAGCAGATGTGACTGGAACCTCAGGCTCTCAGAGTGCTGGGACTTACAGGTGTACACTACTACACAAGGAAGGTTTCATATCTTAGATATGTATGAATAACCAGTTGCAATACTTTGCAATTATCATTTATACTTTCTTATGTTTAAATGTGGTCTTTGGATATCAAGATGCTATTATCAGATTTACATATTACTTCAAGACAATAGCACTTTCAAACACTTGGCAAAGGTACCATTAGATCTCATCCCATTCCCCACTCGGCAAAGAGAAATCATCTTGGTTTTCACATTTCAGTTATAGTTAATTTAAAGATGGAAGCTGGCTGTTTGTTTTCATGTTCCTGTGGGACAGATTTAATTTCTAGAATAAGCAATAAATTGAAGTAGGATTTCTATCCATGCTCATAATCTTCCTATTGTGAATTTCAGCAAATTTCCTGTTCTTTCAAATCCTTATTTTGTAGTATTTGTCAGAAGAGATTAAGACTACACATTTCACACAAATTAAGGCCAAAATTCAACCTGACTATATATTGAAATGATAGCAAGTACATAATAAATGAGTCTTATTGTCAGTTATCCATTTATTCAGAATTTACCTCCTATAGTAATCCCCATAACAGCTATTCTGAATGTCTTTCATTTCCCAAGCCCTCAGTGAAATGCTGCATAATTTTATCCTATATATTTTAGGTTTGGAGTAACAACTTACATAAAGCACCATTAATTTCATTTATTCTCTTAATGCCTCCCCACCAAAACCACAGATGTACATATGAACACTCATTCCCTCACACAAAGGGAAGAGAGAGTTTAGAAATGATGTTTACATAACTTCTGTAGAAAGCAGGTAGGTAATATGTTGCGTACACAGTACCTAAATTACTTTATTGTGAGAAACATATAGTAGACCACTACATAGGCATTCCCTATAAAAACCCTGGTTTGAAAATACATCCTGCCCTAGGTCAGGACTGCTGTAGCTTAGTATCCAGGGCAAATACTTCTGCAGGATGCCTATCTATAGCAATAATTCAAATCATCCCACATCAGGAGTGTCAGCACCATCCTGGCAGTATAAACTCACTCAGTCTCACGCAAGAAATAGTCAGTGTGAGCGGTGCTCTAACAAAACCATCCGCCTAGGGGGAAAAAAAGAGATCAACTGCCACATCCTAAGTGGACTGCGCCCCCACCCATTAACTCTGAATTCTGAAGCTCCCTGTCATCAACCTCATATGCAGGGGCCCTGCGTCCACATTGGCCTTTGCTGGGATTTGGAGCACAGTACTGACAGGACTGTCTGTGTTGGTCAGTCTCAGGCATCAAAGGAGAGCTGAAGATTCCAGAAATACTCGAAACACAGAAGGTTCCCAAGTGCCGGGCACAGAAACAAGCCCCACCTGGCCAGGTTACTTTTGTTAATTCATAAATCTGAACAAGCTACAGAAGTCACTTTAACTAGAAGCACTGAAAACTCTGTTTTACTCAAAGTTGAAAAGGATGGAGTTTTTCCAAAATGAAGGAGAATTTTTAAATGCTCAAAGACTAACTTACGTGAAAAGCTAAGGTAATTATGCCAAAAATCTGAAGTTTTAAAAAGCACCTTAGTCTGTTTGACCTGTTGTAACTACAGTAATGCTGAATGAGTGCAGCGGGTTCACAAATAAAATAAATTTATTTCTCACATCTCAGAGGCAGAATATTTGAGATCAGTATGCCAGCATGACTGAGTTTTCATGGTGACCTTTTTCTGAGCTAAAGACCATCAACATTTGTTGCACAAGGGCAGAAAGAATTTTCTAGACTCCCGTTTACAAGGATGCTAATACCTTCATGAAGGGTTCTACACATGATCTTTTCATTTACAAAGGTGCCATCACATTGGGGTTAGGATTTTAACATATAAATTTTGGGGAACATTCAGTTCATAACAGTATCTAATCCATCTGAATAGAAGAGACCAATTTAAGACAATATGCTTTTATAAATGTTAAAATATTTAATAGTGCCAGGCATGGTGTTGCATACCTGTAATCTCAGTGCTAAATTGGCTGAGTCAGGAAGATCTCTGCAAGTTGGAGGCTGAGGCAGGTGGATCACTGTGAACTTGGGACCAGCCTGGGCTACAAAGTGAGTTCAATGTCAGCCTGAACCTACAGAGTGAGAACCTGTCTTAAATTTTTTTTTCATTAAATACGACCCCACTGAATTTAAATTATCTAATGTGCCACTATGAAATCATTAACTTTTCTTATGATACTGTTACAGGAAGCTGAATTAGATAGGAATATTATAGGCAGGGCTAGGTCATCATAGGAGCCATGGGAGGCGGCCAGAAACCTGGCAACTGTGGGGGAGACAGACACCTCTGTTGTGTGCCAGATCTCAAGGCAAAAGATAAATCAAATGCACTCATACAGTTATTAAGGATAAGCATCAGGAATTGATATTCTGAATAGTTCTCTATCACCTTGAGGAAACCAGGAGTCGCCATCCCAACCCCCTACAGAAAGAGTCACTGCTGAGTATAGCCACTTGCTAAGTGGTTCGCTTTCCCATTTGTCCCAGAGTTAACCAATATTATCTGAACAATTAATCTTATTGGTTAACCGTAGCTCTGACCCACCTCATGCCCACCTTGTGAGTTCCCATGTTTTCTCCATCTTAGACCTGCCTCACCTGATTGTTTTGCTCCATAAAATCTCAGAAAAGACAGGGTTCTTTTCAATCGACTCGGGACCTCTTCTGTCTTGCTCTCTCATACAGAAGCTTTCTTACACTCAGTAAATATATTCTGTGTTTAACCTGGTTGCTCCTAAAATTCATTCTTCAATTTTAGAGAATATGAACTCATACAGGACCTCTAGTAAGTCAGGAATTTTGTTCCTCTATATCAATACAATGCCTCAGTGATAGTCTTGTACAAGTAAATTGGGTCCACCACCCTCAACTTTGTTTGAAACTTTCTTAATGTTAGTATTCTGAGGGATCTATTTAATTATGCCTGGCTTTGTTTGCACATTGCTCCCTCCTCCACACTGCATGTGTATGTATACGTATGTCAGAAATCAGAAGGTACAACTTGCAAGACTGTGGATACTTTTGTTTCTTAGATACAGTAATGCTTTTTGCTTCATCAGAAAAATGCACAATTGTAGTTATCCTTCTAAGGATCCAATTCATACCTCACCACTGTTTACATACCTTTTGGATTTTGTTTAAATTCAAAGTTGATACTGTAAAAATGAAACTCAGTATGTTTAGTACCAATAATTGTAAAGTATAAGAACTCTGGCATGTTAATGTAATTTGAAGACTAGTGAGTAACGTCATATGCAGACATTATGAAAGAAAATTTATCTTAAATTTGGAAGAAGGTAAAGTGATGATGTTTAATATGACAACAAAACATTTTCTGCTCATTATAGTTGTTGATGAGGGCTCACTATGGCTGATGGTTTTCCTTGAGCTCAGACTCATCTCCTCTTAACACCTTCTCTTCTCATCTCGGGCCATATGCTTGTCCTCTGTCCACTGCAGGGTTTTTTACTCCCACTGGATCTGCTCACTAGGATTTAGGAGTTAAACACCACACCCTATCAGAAACTGCAACTTGTAGCCACTGAGGAACAGACATTAACTACGGTGTTCCAGCTCTTGTCCTCAGGGAAACATGCTGGGAGGGATTCTTCATGCTTGGGAGAAGAGATAGACAAGGCCCTGCTGGAGGCGCCTTCACCTACTTTAGATGATCCATGCTGATTTTCCACACTTTATTATCCCCCACTTCCTGGGATCAGGTTCCTTATAAACGGTTCACATCCAAGTCTTTGCCTTAGGATCTATGTCTAAGGAAACACATATCAGAGTAAGTCACTATTTGACTCTTAGCAGATTCTCCTGGGTGAATATAAATTCTCCAGGTATCTTTTCGATTAATAATTTGCAAATAATAAGTAATATGCTAAACTTCAAACAGCCCAGAATCTTAGTGCTCATTTAACCTAAAAACATAGGTGTTATGATTCAGTAGTCCAATAGCGACATTAATGTCATGCTTTCATTGTCCAATAGAAAGTTCACTAACTTAGCAATCATATTAAGTTCCATCTCGGACTGTTCTTCCACTTCTCTGTCTTCTCTCTGCATTTATTATTAATGAGAGAGATAAAAATGTAAGACACGCTGATTATGCATTTGTATGAGACACATATTTTAAAAGCAAGCAGTGAAAACTTCGTAATTGTTGCTTGGGTGAACGCAACTGTAAGACACTCTTGAATGTAAGATTCGTTCTAGTAACAGATGTATAATAATAAAACTTATACATGATTTGTTAGGGTAATATAAGTGGAATTGTCTCTAAAATGCAAATTACTGAGCTAGTTTCCTCTGAATTGCAGTAGTAACTCTTACTGTCTTCTCTAACCAACACACAGTCCAAATGTAGCGGGTAGTTCAGGAGCTACAGTGGCACTTTGCGAGGCTCTGAGGAAGCTCCAAGAAGTCTCCAGAGATTCAGTCAAGTTTCCAAATTTCAGGCCGAGAGCCCCAGTATGGCATGGAAGAGTGTAAGAAGCTCCCATTCCTTCTTTTTTATACTCACCCTATCTCAAAGACTTCAGAAGTGCTGGAGGAAAGTTTTTGGGTAAGGGGAAGCAAGGTTAGGAAGCAGAGAAGAGACAGTAAAGTTTCTGACAGGCGGAGAACATCAGAAATTTGGACACTAGCAGTGTTGAAAACCTTTTCCCTCTGAACACCCTTACCCATAGTTTTTATGGAACCAGTCTCAGGGATACAGATGCCACTCTGGAGCGAAGAAAAGAAAGCTTATATCTAACATGAACAGGAAAGCCAAATATAACTCGATTCACCTGGGACTAAGATTACATTTTCTGCTACTAGATTGAATAGCAGTCCAAAAGATATGCTAAATTCATTTATTGAGAACTCACATGACATGTTTGCACATCTTTATTTTGAAGAGTGCTAAAAATACCACACAACCACCCATGGTATGCCCCCTGAATTCAAAAGCGAAGAAGCAAACAATAACACCAAGAATTTATTCCACAATTCAGCATTTCACAGTGAATGTTACTTACCAGAAATGGAACCATCCTCATCCTTACACTTATTCTTTACTTTCATGCAATTTTAAGGAACAAATTATGCATGAAAAATGGGAATTGCATGTGTAATGAATTTCAGTCCATAAATATAACAATATTTTGTATTGTTGTCTGGAGTTCACAAAGTCCATATCATACACATTAGCTCACTAAATCATGACAGTAGCTCCATGAGGTAGGTATTACTGAATTTACAGGTGAAGTACCTGAGACTTAGAGGTCAAGTAACATATCCAAGGAAACATAGCCATGACAAAACTGGGACTCAAACACAGCCCCATTGATTCACATACTTTTTATGTATATTGTACACAAAAGTATGGGTTATTTGTAAGGAAAAAGAAAAATTAGGTTATTAAACATATCTCTTAACTTTTCCTTTAAATAGCTTGTAAACGGACTTCTTGATCTGGGGCCTGTTCATCTTGAAGTAGATGCTGGTGATTATTTCAGTTTTATAAAATTATATTTCAAATTGTGCCTTTTTCCATTTTTCTCCAAATTCTGACAAATATAAAATTTAGGTAGATCAATAGATATAGATATATCACAGTAAAAAATTTTTTTCAATAGATCCTTTTGTTCTTGGCATTTCCAAGACATGATACCCATCTCATCCATCCAAAGTTGAATGCTTGAATAGACTGACTGTAACGAATAATAATGTGCAACCTGGTCTATGATAGGTATTCTTAAAATAATACACGAATATGTAACACAAAAGTAGATATTTAGGAGTAAGCATTTTGGATTTACATAATCTTTTTGTTGACCTAATACAGGTGGCTCTAACTTTATAAATCAAGTTTATCATTGTTTAGTCCTCATTGTTTTAGAAATAGGTTAACTGAAATTCAGATACAAACATATAAGCCAAAATAGTATACCCTTAATAGATACTCTCTAAATGAATAGCTAACTTCAAGCTTTGATTCGTTTTAAATTTTTAGTTTTGGAGGAACTAAATAAGAATTTTTCCTCAGAAATAAAATTTGAATGTTTATTAAGCTGAAAATTTTCATTTTTTGATAATACAGTGGTGAAATGCTAAGACAAAACGACTTCGTGATTACATGGAGTTTACTTTGATTAGCACACAATGAAAAAAATCAACACAAGAAAGAATGATGTATTTGAGAACATTTTTAATAAATAATGTGACAAAATTACTTTTCTGATTATTGAATTTTCAGTATGCAAAATTATGGCTAAAAATAAGAGGCTTCTTACATGAACATAATGAAAACATTAATCACATGGACTGTCACCCTTTCTATGGAATTCTGTCAAATTATCTAAATGAACACATTTAGTTTTTGGTGAACACAGGCTTTTTTGTGGTTCAGTTTTGTTTGGCTTTGTTTTCTAGGGGGGTCAGGCCTAATACCTGTATATAATTAAATGTACATTTCTTTTTCAAATAGCACCAATTATAAAGTCAATTAAATTTATATAATGACAAACAATCATAAAAATCTACAATCAGAAGGCATCATTTGGCAATTCAACACAAGTAATGCCTCTATTTGAGCTTATAAGGATATCTTGTAGGTTTCAAGATCGGCCACAACAAACTTAAGCAATTTTTTTTTCTTTAAGTCCAGGAAAAGTATGAACCATCTGGTCATGGCCCACAATAAAGTTTTCACGTTACTTCACCATCTGTTACCATTCAAATATTCCAAATACAAACATAGAGCATTAACGAAACAGGTTAAAAACGCTTCTCAACATTTTTCAATAGACAAAAAAGGTTAATAGTTACAATGGTTTACAAATAAAGTTTAGTGATTGTGCTTTTAAAACCAAAAAAAAAAAAAAAGATTAAAAACAGTGCATTACAAAAACAGAAATCAAACAAACTTCCTTAAGTGGCACTTCTGAAAGTTGAACTGACACTACCAGAAGAAATTTAGGCCAGTTAAGACAGGCATGTCCTTACTCAATTGGTCATTAAAAACATCTATTTGTTTGCAATACGCACTTATAATTGCTTTTTGATTGAAAAATAGAACAAAGTTTTTGCTAGGCTTACTTGTGACAATGACTAGACAACCAGAGATCCAACTGGCTTAGCCCTAATTATTCAAAAGTACATTTCCAGTAAGAATATACTTCAATGACGAAATGAAGACAAAATAAAGTACCACCAGAGGTTGCAAAGAGCATATATTTACAATGTTTCTACCCCATTCAAATTGCTTGTAGTTCTGTGTTTGCTATATTTTTTAGATTCTCCCAGCAATGGGTGGTATGAAATGACTCCTAAAATCATGGTAAAATGAAGAATGCTTTAATTTGCATTAGCAGTTGGTTATAGAAAGATTATATTTTGAGAGCCCTTGGCATGAGGTTGATTATCAACTTTGTAAGTTTGATCGATATTTTGCTATAAATTGGCTTTGTATATAAGCAGTGCAGTGCCATATCTCAGGGGAAAAATCTTGCTGGCTGATGACTGATGCAAGATGTCAATACACTTCCTTTGCTGGAAGTGAAAAAGTTCCAAAAGCCAGGGGAAGAGAGAGAGGTTCCTCCTAGATTTAAGGATCAAACAATAAAAACAATAAAATTTTTAAAAATTGAATTCCAATAAGAGGAATAAAAATGACAATTGGTACATTCTGATTGCACTGAACATCTTATCTGGCGTTGTGTGTCATCAGACATGAGGCTGCTTGAGTGACAATTTTCACATTAGATCTCGAGAGCCTCTCTGCTTGTCTTCAGCTTTCAGTTTCCTGTGAAGAGATGCATTCCTGTTAAACCTCAAAATAAACTGTAACTGTCTCCTATTTATTTATGAGCACTTACTCTTAGAGTGTAATGTGCTTTGTCACCTATTTGCTGGTATATGCTGAAGTATTGGAAAGTGCTCATGAAAACAAAATCACTTCAACTTGCGCTGGTCTCGATCACAAACAGAAGAGTTCTGTACAATTACCTAACTCTGTTCAGCACAGAGTCCGGATGGTGTGGTGATGGGCTACTAAGGTCTGAGAAGGGACACTCTAGATTTTCTAATCCCCTCCACCCAGACAAACGGTATAGCTCCACTTTCATTGGTTTTAAATATGGAGATTAACTATGGTGACTTCTTATCCCCATCAAAAATTATTTTTCTTAAAAATCAAAAGATAAACTTGAGAAAGCATTTCTCTGACATCATTTGTGAGAGAAAGTACTATTTATTTATTACCTCAGGGTAATATTCAGTTAGACATTATTATTTTCATCTTCTATTATGAAGTTGTGATCTCACCTTCATGTAAGCAGTTACTTGATATTAAATATAATTGTAAAAAGAGTTCATTATAAACATCTTTTATTAAATGCATAAAGGATAATTTTTAAAAGGTAAAAAAAAATTATAAAATATGATTGCCACCCTTGTTTTAATCATTTTGTATAGATTCCAAATAAGGAGGTAATAATTGGCTAAGGAAATTTTCCTTCTCAGGAAACAGTGTCACAGATCAGGTATTCAGAAGAGGGAAGGAATAAAAAGCCAATCAATTCAGGCAATTTAACACTGGTTGTCATGAAGGGACAAATATCATAGATAGCTTACCTTCATTCAAATCACAAAACTATCACCTTGTTAGATTTTTATTAACATTGAATTATTCATATATTCTATGGGAATATTTATTTCCCATACATATAACTTATTTGAAAATGTGCAAATTAACATAAAACATATCTATGCAAAACGCTGCTACTGCCATTTAAATTACAAAATACATTTCAGGGAGATTTTAAATGCTCAGAATTTTATCTCAGAATTAAGAGGGTGGAAAAGCCCATGATAAAATAGTAACATTTCCCTGTGCTGCTTGGTGTTCCTAACTTTCAAGGCTGACCGAACATTAGTGCAATATTTGAAAACTTGAGAAAAATTATACTTACCTCTAATTCTTCATTATTCTCTTCTCCTCTTTCATATCCTCCAAGTACCTGCATTTCTGCAATGTTTCTTCGACCTACATTTGCTTGCTCTCTTTGTCTGCTTCCTGACCCTCTTGATGACATTGAGCTTGAGGAACTGGGATCTCTGGGATTATTTGATGTTGGAAAAGTAGGTCTACAGTAAGGTAGAATATCCTCTGTGTAATAAAATATAACAAATGCAGGTGGACATTAGTGTATGAGTCCATCATCATTCACGTCTTTCTGTAATTTTGAAAGGGGAAGCTCAGTCATATTGAGAAATACATGAGAAAATTATAAGCATAATGAATAATATAGCACTTCTCTTTTAATACTGAAAATAAAAAGCCTTATAATTTTCCTTGCTAAAGGTTAGGGATTTGTGTATCCATCTCACACTCACTTGGGACCATTGTTACTAACGGAAGTAATACAAAAGTGGAGGCAGACTTGGTTTCTAATTCTAACATTTACCTGGATCCCAGATTATTTTAGGCTTTGATTTCTGTTTTTCAAAAAAAATGATGATAGAATCTATATTTAGAAAAGCTTTAGTGTTGATACATAAAGAGATGGGAAAAATCTGAATGTAAACTATAATCATTATTATAAAGAATTTGTAGAAACCAAGTCCAGCTTCTTATAACTACTAAATTGGGGCCAATCCTGAGTCCCAATTTAGTAGCCCTGACTCTCCACTTGCTGAAATATGACTTTTCATTTTCTTTGTAGAACTAAACTTCAGATAACAACTTCTTGGTTTAAGCATTAGCATTACCCTACTTTCTAGTATTGCTTTCTTCCTGACCAATGTTTTGTCAATTCTTTTTATTTTATGGAGCAGCTCTTACATATGAGTACCCTGCTGTTTTCTTCTGCCCCACTCATCCTATGTGACTTAATCCACTCTCATGAATTATCATCTTTTCTTGATTACAGCTGTCAGTGAGGACAGGCATTCTTGTCCATCTCATATTGATAGGTTCCCGGCTTGACATACTAACAGGTTATCAATAAACAGTTTTAGATGAATCAGTAGGCAGCTTTACTTGTTATTTTCATGATGTTTAACATGTATTTGTATTTCAGTTCCCTGAGTCTCCTCAGGGAAGGCAGGCTGGCTCCTCCTGCAGCCAGCCCAAGTGATTCCTCACACCTGATACATGCGAATCTCATTATGCCCACTTCTTTCCTTCATCCTTTTTAGTCTCTAGCATAGGCAACTATGTCACTAATCATTCAGACACACAGGATAGAAGACTAGAATTGTCACAGATTCCCTTTTCCCTTTGAAAAACCTTCCTTAGTATAAGTTTTGAACATATTCAAACATACAAGACAGACTGATTTTGACTTTTAAGTTTCTGGAATTTTTCTCGTCACTGTCCCTACTGCCATATTCTGATTTATATTTTCTACACCTCTTGTCTGGGAGTTATGCATATCTTACATGGCTCTGCCTCTTGAGCTCTTCCTTTCTAAACCGTATTCATTCCTCAGTCTTCCTCTCACGGACTCTTTAGGACTTAAGCCTTCTACCTCAAATTCCCATTTTCACATCTACATTACCTACAGGTACTACATTTCTTAGAGTGTCCTCAGCAGACCTAAAAATTCTCCGTGCTGATTTTTCCACCAGAACAATCTACTTTTTCCCCACGCTAAATTTCACCCATCCTTAAACATTCAGCTTATGTCTGATTTCTACCAGGAACAATCAAGTGGTTTTTGCTAATATTACATCTTTCATAACTCGGGTCTAATTGCCTTCCTTATGCTCTCTCAAGTATCAGCATCATGAAGGTAAAATGAAGAGAAAAACGTATCTGTTTGGCTCATTCTGCACGTTGTGCTTGAAGCATTGAAAGCTCAGTGGTCAGCAGCAGTGACCTAGCGACGCTATGGAAAGCTTTAAACGATAAGTTTAAAAACAATAGATATTCTCTATCAGCGGCTTGAAGTCAAGATTCAAGCCTACACAAATTTCAAGACTTAATGCTACACTTTAAGTAACAACTCAGTAGGAGTTTGATAAATGCGGAAATAAATTGAATTGAGGTAAATGTTAGCAAAAAGATCAGATGTTAAAATCTCGAAGACCACTCTCCTTAATTAAAAGGAACCATTCATTACACATGTAAATAAGGTTGCTTTTTCATAATAAATAATACAAATTGAAGTATGAAGGTGAAAATTACATCAGTGAGTAGAAAGGATAACTTAATGATATATATACACATGGTTATGGCTCAAATAAAAACCGAGGAAAATGGCACACGTAAAATTTAACTAGCCAATGTCTCTTAGTGCTTTCTTTGCTTCTAGAGTATTGGTTCCAATTTTAGTTCCTTGTTAAAAATAACTTTCTAACATAAAGGTAAATTACATTTCTGAACATTGACTTAAATATTTTTTCTTTATTCTGATTCTACCACATTTTCTTTTTAGATTTCCAATGTTTTCTCCTGAAGAATGTCACTTACATTGGAAGAAGCTGGCTTTTAAGCCACAAATTCGCCCACACTTTGTGGCCAGGTATATAGCTTATAATGTACATCATGACATAAGAACAGTCACGATGAGTCAAAAGTTCAGAGCTGAGCCACCTTTGATTTAACTGATAAAGACAAACTAGTAAAACCAAATGCACTGGCACATGCCTGTAATCCCAGCACTCTGGGAGGTGGAGACAGGAAGATCCCAAATTCCAGGCCTGCCTGGATAATTTAGAAAGACTTTGTATTACAATAAAATAAAATAAATAAAATAAAATAGAGCTAAGTACAAAGGTCCTGAGTTCAAACACCAAGACCATACAAATAAACAACAAAGAAATCATCTGACAATGTTCTCAAATTTTTAATGTGGTGACATTGCCAAGGATTCTGTGGTGGCACATTAGAGATATCTGTGAGAAATGCACAGCTATACTTTTCAAATGCTGCATTAAGAATTTGGGCTTCAGTCCCAGGACAAAGTGAAACTTCCCGTTACGTTGAAAGGCCTCACTGAAAGAACTGAGTAGATAATCACCATAAATAAAATCCTACCAAGATGTAATCTATAGAAATATAACAAAGTGCCCCAAAGCTTGCCAAGATTCATTCCCATATCATTTTATCCGTCAATCATCAATCATCTTCCTTTTAACTTCATCTCTCTTTTAACTCCATCAATCATCTTCCTTTCCTTGTATCTCTTCCTCTTAAATGGTTTCCCCAGCTTCATCTATATCACACTGTTCAAATTTCAACACTTCTACTGATTTGGCCTTCCTGCCAAACCCTATTCCAGCCTTTCTTCCTCATTCCAACCTCCTGGAGCTTTTGCTAATCACCTCCCTTTGAAGATTTCTGTTCAGTTCAATCTTGTACAGTCTTGTTCTTGTTCTGACTGCTGGCCTAAAAAGTTTTTGTTAATGTCACCCGTGGATGACACTGCCCAAAATATTTTTCCCATATGTTAGCATTAGAATTTTACCTCTTAGGTATTTTATACACCTTATGAGAGATTTTCCTTATCCATATTTTCTAGAAAAAAAATTTTGGGGGTGCAGGGAATGGAAACCCAGGTATCAGGCATACTGGGCAAGCCTACCACTGAGCTAGAGCCCAACCCTAGGATACTATTTTGAGTAGCTTGGGAATCTCCAGGCTGGGTATTCTGATTCCCTTTACAGAATGTGGATTTTCTGCCCACCTTCTAACCATGATAATGCCTGACTAGTGGTGACATCTTGTGACATCTGAAAAGAGCCTAAAAAAATAATCAATTGAACTACAAGAACACAAGCCTATTTGCACAGTGTTACCTCTGTTCACAAATTTAATTCTTTCAACCATTGTGTCACAGACTGAGTTAGATGAGCATCGAATCAATAAATGTTCATTTTGTGGGGGCATTTGATTCAGTTCTTACATATTGGGTTTGCAACCAGAATCATACAAATAATTAAATTCAAGAATCAAGGTACCTCTGTATTTTTCTCTTCCTACTGCCACACTCACTAACTTTACCTTCGTACTTTAAATTTAGTTTTCTGTATTTAACGAGGTAAGCAAACGGATACAAATTGGGCTTTTGTTTTGCTTTTCCTCCCAGAGAATGGGTGGCCAAATGCTTACCACCTTAACACTGCTGTTGCTCTATTTATAATTCACACACAATTATCTCCTCTGTGTTACTCATTTTAAAATCCATTCTCTACTTAAAACTTTTCTCATCATATATAAGTCTAGCATTCTTAATAATTTTCTCTCTGCATTCTTAATAATTTTCTTTAGTTCTGTTTTCTTCTTAACATTTTAATCAATTCAAAAAAATATATTTCCTCCATGAAACGTACGCTTGTTTTCTTTTTTCTTTTTTTGCTTTGGTTAGTACAATTGTGTTCCATTAGTCATACACAGCCATATAATATTTGAATAACTTTTTAAAACTCTATTTAAAACTTACATTATAACATTTCATTAGTCATCAGGGCTTATTGGAGCTGTTTTGGAGGCCATTTTTTTCCTTTTCAATCATACCATTTTAATTCAGAGCTGTCATATTTTGTACCTACATTATCACTGTGATGTTCTACCTCACTCCAGAGACATCTCTTCATTCACTGGGGTTTTATAAATATCTAATTATGTCATTCCTCATTCAAAATTCCTTTCTGGCCTAACAATCCATATATCATAAATCTCAAACTCTTTATAACAGTATCCATGGCTTTTCCAATTTAATAACTTTTCTAGTTTTAACCCTAAGCATCCTATTGTCCAGTTGAACTGGAAACCTTTTGCAACCAAATGCACACTTTCACACTCACATATTCATTTTTCACTCCATTTCCTTTACCTGACATCTTCTTTCAGCCTGTTGGAAGTCACGCTTTCTTTAAAATCCAAAAGAAATGGCACCTCAGTGAAGCATTGCATTGGAAAGAATTGCATTAGAGTTATTTGGCCAATGCCTGCCTCCATTACCAGAGAACAAATTTCTTAATTTTGCCACTTTTCATTGGCCCTGCAGGCCTAACTGTGCTTTTCAAACCATGTTATGCTATGCTTGTTTGCTGCTTGAATAAAGCAGTACCTTGGATGAGATGCGTCTTTGCTGGTGGAAGGTCTCGTTTTACTGCCTTGTTTCCACGGCCTTTTCCATCATTTTGCTGCTCCTGTGCTTCTCTAGGGTCACCTGGATTTGTTCGCATGTCAGCAACTTGTCTTCCATCCAGTACGTCTCTCCCTTTGTAACTGCCTCCTTTTCTGTCTGATGATCTGTCTGTTCTGGCTTCTACTGAAGGGAGTTTGGGTACCACGACAGGTCGTACCTCCAACTGTGCCTTGGATTGGACAGTGGGTGATTTAAGAGCAGGTGGTGGCACAGGAGGAGGTGGAAGATCTAAAAAGAAGCATGTAAGACACTGTAGAAGTCTGGCAATTATAAAATCATAAAAATTTCGGATTATCATTGTAGTCACGTTCAACTGTGAGACGCTGTATTGCAATACAGCAATTCAAGGAAAGCAAAAAGTAAGTGCAAAATTTAATGAATTCTCATCATCTAGTAAAGAATTACTGAATGATAGCTAGTACTGGGTAGAAAGTAAGCGCTGTAACTTTTCTGAACCCAACGATGGCAGAGTTTCCCAACTGAATCTAACATAATGTTGCTCATCCCAGATGCATAATCTTATACCTTTAGACCATGACTTCAAATTGCTTGAGGTAGGCACTTAAATTGGGACTTATCTGCCAACTCAAATATAGCATAAATTATTTCTTATTTTGTAAGCAAGGAAGGTCCACATAAATTTTAAGTTATTTTCCAATTTCATAACTATATATGATCAGAAACCAGAAATGAATGGCCTTACATTCTAATTTTCCAGTTCAGGCTTCTTACTATTACTCCATTCTAGCATGGGCTTATAATTTACCATTCACTGATGGACTCTCTCCATTCTATATGCATCCAGAGATTTAAATGAGATACTTACTGTAATAAATACAGGTTCATTTCTTATTCTATTAAAAAAATCTACATCTGTGTAGCTATGATTTATCTAAATTAATAAATAAAAATAAATAATATAACATACCAATTTCTAATTATCATTTTTAAATTAGTAGTAGAAAATTAATAGGTTTCTAAGGTTAGATTCTTCTAGTTGTAGTACACAGAAGGGGTCAAACAAAAAAGTTTCAATCTAAGGAATCAAGAGGTTATTCTAAAGTTTGCATAAGTAATGACAGAACATGAAACAGTGCTAGTGTCCGTTCAAACAGATAGTATAAGATGTGCTTGAGATTAAGGATGGAAAATCAATATTATTTAATAACAATGAAATATAGTGCAGGAGAACAAGAGAGAATCTAAAATGACTTTTCCAGTAGTTGGCTAGGTGGTGAGAAAAACATCACTGAGGATATAAAATGCAGAAATTAGGAAGGAATGTTTGCAGCAAAAGATTAAGTTCATTTTTAGACAATAGAAATAACCATGGGAGTGCTCAGTCTGAGGTGTGAAAGGGCAGTTACATATGAAATCTGAACTTCAAGATAGATCAAAACTAGAGAAGCAGATTTGGGCATCACCCGCATTGCTGTATTTTCAGTTGTCTTTAGAAATGGCAATGCTTTCATATTTGAAGAGTAATATCTGCAAAAATTAAACTAGAAGACATTCCTAACACATTAAGTACTTAGTGCTGTAAGATTAGTTGAGATTTTGAGTAAAATTAGACATTGACATGATATTGTATTCTAAGGCTTAAGGCATTAAAATACTGAACCTTGAGAGAAGGAAGTCTGAGCTTTGACCTGTCAGCTGTCTTACTTAGCATCCCATTATCAAAAGTGACTGAAGTTTTATGTGCAGTTATTTGTTGTGGGGTTTAGTGGTTAACCAAGTTCTAGTGTCACACTGTAGGTAGCTTCAACATATTATCTAATACAACAGCCAAGGACGAGCCAAAAGCATTAATTTCCATTTGATCCTAAACCTTATATATTTTGTCTTGCAACTTAGATTGTTGGTGTCACTAGTGCATGAATGTGGTCTTTGGTTCACTATTTCAATGGAGTTTTCAAAAACATACTTAGAAGCAAGTACTCTGATGTAAATCCTCGCTTATCTGTTACAGTTGAAAGTTAACCAGAAGGGTTGAAAACAGACTATACAATGTGCCCTACAGCCTAGAGATCCAAGGCACAGTGGTTTTGAAAGCAGATTGAATCTGTAGCAGATACTAACAGGAGAATCTGCAGCTGATACTGACTGAGCAAATACCTAGAGGCAGCAAGAGTCAGTGAGTACAGACACATTTCTGCATTATCTACTTGCTACAAACATATACTCTGTAATCACAGGTTATCAAGAAAGTGCATGACTGCTACTATCATTAAATCCCAAGATACCTCAACTTATCAGGCACCAAAGCTGATGACTGCCACTATCATAATATCATACAAAGTTCTGGAAATACATGCCAGATATTTCATGTGATGCTATTTAGAGAATAGGTTGAAAGTAAAAAAGAACTCAATGGTGACTCAAGAATTCTAACTTCGTGTACATAATGGCCACCATATTTAATTGATAATTAGAGGGAAATGATATCACCCAATTCATACCATAAGTATTTCAAGTTGGATTTAACAACAGGGATTAAGGACCAATCATTCATTCATTTTATATATATATATATATATATATATATATATATATATATATATATAATATATGCATATATATTTATTTTCTTTCTTTATGCACTCATATCAACACTCACTCCTTATGTGACTCTCCAAATAGCAAATTATATTACACATAAGGTAAAATATAAGAACATGTACATGTAGATAATTCTGCCAGCATATTGTTAACTCACTATAGAGACCTAGCACTATTTTCTTAATTGCTTAAAATCCCAATTAATGATAAATTAAGTCAAAATAATATCATTACAAAGAGAGTAGTGAATTTATAATTTATGAAAAGTAGGGTTGGAGAAATAGCATAGATTTTGCATTTAAGTCAAGTATGTAAATCTGTTGCAGAGGCTGAAAATTGGGGTTTAAAGGAATCCATCAGAAAGTCCTAGAAATGCACTTGTGATTTGCTTGAACTCCATAATACTTTGACTAATAAATATTCATATATTTTAATCATATCCTCCATCTGGGTTAAACTTAAAAGTGGCAAACACGAAATAAATAAATGATTAGCTACTGCTCTCAGTGCGAATACCGTATGCAGCACTGCGCCTGGCGTGAAGCATGCCATGTAAGCTGTGCCACAGTTCTGTGCATTTGACAGGGGCTGGTAGGCTGTTATAAACCACACTGTGTCCCCCCAAAATCCATACATACAATTCTAAATCCCTAGTACTTATGAATGTAATTGCAGTTGAAGTTTTTAAAGAGACAATGACATAAAAAATGGGCTCCCTAGGATGGGATAATCCAGTGTGACTGACACTTTATCAGAAGTGTGGATTAGGACACATTTTCACTGAGAGAGGACCACGGGAAGACACAGGGAGAAGGATGCCTACAAGCCAAAAGAAAGAGGCCTCAGAAGCAATTAATCTAAGTGATACCTTGATCTTGGACTTCCAGCATCCAGATCTGTGAGGAAATAAATTTCCATTGTTTAAGGCTCTTAGTCTGCAGTACTTTTTAAAATAATATACCTAGCAACTAATACAGGGGTTAACTGACAGAGGTCATCACAAACCACTCTTTATCAGTTCAGATACACTATTCTGTTCATTTTACAAAGTTTTATACAACTCTAGCAAGGGATTCACAATTAGAACAAAGCTTACAAGGCAACGATATTATAAACTCAAAACTAGTATGTCATATTATGGACATATTTCCTATGATAAGACTACAGACCATAATCGACTCATCCATCATAGTCAATACACTGCTCTTGAGAAAAAGAAGAAATAAAAAAGAAAAACCCACAAGCCCCTTCTTGCCTTAGTATTGTTTAATTGACATTTTATCAATTGGTATTTCTTTAAATTCTCCTCCTTTATTCTTTTATTTTTACAAAATATTTCTCCTCCTCTCTCCTTTTACAAACTTCTAAAAAATACACTGTGGGAATCTGATAAAACAGTCTGTGGGTAAATTATTTTTGTTTCCATGTCAACAGAAGGATCACAAGATCCCACCCACCAAAAAAAAAAAAGAAAAAAACAGATGAAGGAAAGAAAGGAAATATACATTTCTTTTATTAGGTGCATTTAAGAAATATTTATATTTTCGTGACTTTAGTGAATCAATATGTATTATAGGATATGTGTAAAATAGTATGTTACTTTCTAATTCTTTCCTTTTACGGAACAGTGAGCATTCAGAGTTAAATTCAAGAAATATTAGCATTATTTAAAGATGTGTGGATAGTAAAGTGTTCAAAAATTAAAACTATAATTTAAAAAGAGCTTTAGTCATTTCTCCATTTTATTTATTTTTGTGATAAAGAAAATAACTGTTAGCTTCTAATTACAGTAAGACTGTAACAATTTTGCATAATCACTTTGTGAAATGAGCAGTTAGAAATCTAAATAATATTTCACGTTAATTCTTTGGCTTAATATACGCTTCAGTATAGTTCTTGGGTATTCCTGAAATTAAATGGGGAATATAACTTGGGTGCTTCATCATTCAACTTAATAGTTATTATTCAGGGATTAGAGAGTTTATGTGTGATTATTAAACATACTAAAATAAGTACTGCAGAATGCTGAAAACTAAATATAGATAACAATTTTCAAGCATAGCATTATTCATAACTGTGATGCTGTGTTCTCTAACTTGGCATGTTTATACTATTTAAAGCATTTCTAGAAGGCACTGCTCAATGCCAAACTCCCCTCCAAACATGTACAAATATGAAGTGGAAAGAGCTGCAGAAAGCTTGAGGCCAGATTTTTCCTCATGTATTCAATTTAAGCCTGTGTTTACATCCAGGCTTGATGCGTAGCCAGTTTTCCAGTGAGGAGCCCTCTTCTAGATAATAAAAATTGATAAAACAGCTATAAAACTTGTAAAATGCCATGACAGGGGTCCTATAAATGTAAAATGGCTGTAGGGTTTGGGGATTCACACCTAGCATTTGTCTCTTCGCAGAGGAAAACACACACAAAGCCACTATAATAACTCTTCACAATAATATTCTGTCAGTTCAGTTTCACTGACAAGAGTCCTGGGCGGAAGCCAGGAGGCCCAGGTGCACTGTGTCGTGCCAGTATTTAATGTGGTCTAATATCAGAGAGAGGCTAGTGAGAGAAAATACTCAGAATAAAGTACAGATAATAGCACGGACGGCCACTCATTGCAAAATTACTGTGCTCCTCATGCTGTGAGCTTTGTATTAAATTTTTCTGTCAAGTGGCTGGAATCACCTGGAGAAGTACCAACAGAAAACCTTCCGTGTAACCTTGACTAAGGAGCTATAATATTGGACTTTCATATGATAATGGCAAATGATGACCTTTTTTGAAAATTGCTGACTGGTAAGAATGTCTAATCAGACAGTGTTGCACAGGACCAGGAGGTAGGCAAACGGTGCCTGTGACCCTCTTTCACCATCCCTTTAGCAAACTCAGAAAACGTGACAAGGTGGGTGAGTCTGAGAGAATTTATCTTACATGGATTTCCACAAAGCCCATGGGTTGTTTTATAAAACGAGAAGGTGGTGGTTTAATAAATGCTGGGCCACCTGAGGCATTTTCATTAAAGGCTTTCCTTAGACAACAGCAGAATGTTTGCATTGCCCTCTGCCTCCCAGGAGAGTCTGCGCGTTTCCTGTTCAGGAAGAGCTGACACTGTGTGTGCAGACATGAGGGAGATGACACGCTTTGCCTTTGGGTGCGCACGGAGCCTGTGATGCCACGAAGGTTTACATTAATATTCAAACAAGTTTATTCTTTTTTGTTTGACTAGAATCTTGTAAAAAAAAAATGAAAAACAGAATCGAGATACTTTGTAGCATTTATCAGTCACTCTGACAGAGGTTAATCCCTGTGTCATTACTTCAGCTATGGTCTTTCCCGGTGGTTGAAACTATAAAATAAACTTCCAAACATATGAAAGCCTCACATTGTTTTGGTTTTTCTTACAGAGCCAGTTTATTAGAAGACAGAAACGACTAGAGATGCTGAAGAAGATATGGAAGTAGATCACTCCTGCAGATAATATGAAGTACCATTCATGAATGTTAAATGTAATTTCTAATGTCAGGGAACACATTTACTAGTCCTAGAGAGGCAAGGAAAATAAGCGAGATTCATAGATGTTTTCACTCGTGTCAATGGTCTTACCATCTGGGTAGGCCTCCCTGCGCAGATGTCCCGGCTGGTGTTTTTGTTTCTTGGCTGGCCTGGCTTTCTGCATCACAGCCGCGCTCATGTTGCTGTCTGTAGATACAGGACTTGTGGGCCTAGGGCACTGAGATGCATGAAAATGTCGTCGGCCTGAGGAAACAGAACAGAGCCAGGCCCGTCGGGGAATTTTCATCATCACAGGTACAGCAAAAGCAAGAAACATGCCCAATTTCAAAAAGTGCTTAGCTAAACTCTAGCAAATAAAAGACTTGTTTTCACACTTCCTGTACTAGCCACTGGACAAAATAGCCTAAAATCATTTCCAGACATTTTCTTTCTCAATTTTCTTTAACCATACTACTTTTATTCTACTAAAGTCCATGGTACCTATTTGCTAAGGAAAAACATTTCTATTAGTTTTGCAAGTAGTCTCAAAAAACGTTATCCTTAAACAAAAATATTAATTAAATATTTTCATAATATATTCAGTGTTGCTTTCTTAAGAGGAAAAGTCAGGGTCCTTAAGAAATTCATGTTTCAAAAAGGAACTATAATTATTACATTTCTATTTTAATTAAATATACATTCATGGTCATTTTTGAAGGCAGAATCCTAATACTTTAGTAATTTTTTTAGATATTTCTTTTTAGTTGGTCTGAAATTGATCTTGTTTACATATTTAGGGCAGCTAAAAATTATTTATATCCATTTTCTATCCTAAGATACCTGTCAATTCTATATTCTTAAAGTGAGCCTGCCAAGACTTCTGTGCTCTGGCTGTGGCAAAAGGCAAAATTTGGTTGCTATTTTTGGAGAAACAGCATTCTTAGTTAGGTACCTTGGGAACTAAATTTACTAATCAGACATGGTGTATTTCATTACTTTCAAATTCTCTGGCTCTTTCATAAGGATGACATATTACAAGAGGCACAACATACTTCATCTATAATGACAATGAAATTATTGACCCTGTATTGACCTTCATTGTTTTGGTGTCTAGAAATTCCAGTCACATTCTAGAACTTTCTATGTACCAGAAGAAATATCAAATATTCCTAGACAATGTATCTTTTGATTATACACAGGAGCAGCTATATACAGTGAAATCAACATATTTAAAAATGCTAACCACAGCATATTAAATAATAGACGTTAATGCACCCAAGTGCAAAGCATTGTGATTGGATTATTCATTTACATTAACTTCAAGTCACATGATAGGCACTATCATTTCCTGAGAAGAACATTGTAACAGGCAGAGACCAATGCATGTTTAGTTCATTATAATTAAACCAGAAGTGCCACTAAATTACAATACAATAAAATATTAAACCAAATTCTCTTTAGCTATGATGGAGCCTATTACAATTAAAGTTACATATCCATGAAAACACAGGACTAGGGCTGAGATGGAACCCATTATTCATTCTATTGTGTAAGGCCATCCGCTGCTCCTCGCCTCTGAGGCATAAGGTCCTTTACAAATGAATTTTTAGTATTATTTCTATACGCATTGATTCAATGAACTGAAACACACCCTCAATACAATCTGAAACTAGCACTTTGAGATGCTTAATTTCATGTATTTATTTTTTTAGACTGGGGGTTAAAAATAAGAGAAAACCAGCTATATAAAATGTTAGACTTTACTTATTTATTAAGAAAGATAGCTAGGTTTCCATTTTTTATTACATTCAGTAGCTACTGGGGGAAAAAAGATATTTGGTTGAATTTCATAAAATACAGACCTGACTAAAATAACCATACTTTCTATAATAATAAGATTCTGGATAAATAATTTATAGAAATGACTTTATGATATGAATAAAATTGTCTCTGAATATATTTCATGCTCATAAAAATAATAATTACTGTAATATCTTAAAAGAATTGAGAAAATTACCAATGAAATAGTTAATAAACTACAAAAAACAAAAATAAAACACCAATTTTAATTTGCTGTGATGGTCTTTTCTTCTTCTGAGGTATATTTTTACTCCTGATGACATTTTTTTACTCTACTCCTATACTTTCTTGGCTAGCAGAGACACACACATACACACAATATGAGATGAATGTATTTGTATTTATACATATATTCATTCTACACAAATGAAAGTCATGGGATAAACATATTTTAAATTTAAATCATTTTCTTTCTCATACTATTTACTTTCTATGGGTAAAAATGTAACACTGGACATACGTAAATTACAATATATGTAGGGAGTAGTTAAAATACTTCCACAAATTACATGTCTTGTTGCTTTAAAATATTTTAATACATACGCTAATTTTTAAAATTTATGCACAAGTTTATCTTAGGTCATTGCAAAGCAAGATTGTTGCTTTTTTATAAGAATCATTTTGGTTTGTTTTGTGTCCTGAATGACTATTTTGAACATAACAGTGTGTTAACTATTGTTATTCTCTTATTGCTTTGTTTTATTTTTTCACAAAACAAAACTAGGCTAGTAGCAAGGAAATAAGGAAAGAGACAAAAATATAATACATGTCTGGATTAATTTGCTCTCTCAAAAATATTAGATTAAAAGTAAAACATTTATGCTCAAAAATGTATGTATGCTACAAACATATTTATACCTCCCAGTTAAATTAATATTTTAGCTTAGGAAGACAGGAAGAAAATGGGCTTTAGGGAGAATTAGCCCATTTTCCAGTGGCTGAGTATCTAGCTTATTTATCTATTCTTCTATAGAATTTCTAATTAAATGGAATAAGAGAATCAATAATAAATTTTTTTGTGGTGACAATAAATTTTGTCTTGGTGGATTAAAATCAGTTATAACACATATTTAACAATACAAACTTTATTTGGATGTATTCAGACCTTTAAATTATACCAATTTCTGTAAAACATAAATACACACACCTATGGACACACATATATTTATCTATTTGCTATGACTATCTTTAAAATGAGAACATTTCAGGTAGGTCCTTATCACTCACGTTACATAAGATTTACTCAATGAAGGTAAAATAAGTGACTTTAAAAGTCTTGCCAAGAAAAAGAAAATAACCCAACGAAGTCATATTCTCGGACCTCAGTTTGCTTACGTAGTAACGGCTTCATTCATTTCATACAGGACACAGTGCAGAGGAGATAACCTAACAGCTACACACTGTGCCTTTCCAGCCTGGTGCTGACGGCATGACTCACCAGCAGCATCCTGCATCTGACGTCTTGCCACTTTCAGACCAGCATACTCTGCGGCTGCTGCCACTGCCTGGGCAAAATCTGCATCAGTGAAGAAGGAGCCGTCAGAAGAACTGACACTGGAACGGCCACTGGAAATGTTGTCCTCCTCGGAGGCTGAGCCCCAGCCATTGATCATGGACCCAGTGACGGAGCTCTCGAGGTCGCCAACACTTGAGGCAGGGGTCTGCTCGAGCCCACGTAATAATAGCCTTCTAGTTTGCATTTTAGCAACTTCCATGTCGGCTTCATCTTCTTCCTCTTCTGGTGCATCTGTATCCATATCTGAGACGAGGGGCCCTGAAATGTAGCCATAGGTGTGTGGTGGGGAGATCGGCCGAGGTGGAGGAGGAGGACTCACAGTCTGCCGTCTGCAATAAGAAGAAAAAATAGGTTTAGATCAGTTCATCACATTAGATACGAAACAGTGAATTAACCGAGTACTTTACAAGCCTACTGACTCTTCACTTCTGTAAGCTACTTTGTTCAGGGGGGGGAAATTCCCACAAATTACAGCAAGTCTAATTTGGATGTATTTTGAGTTGTATGTACCTCACAACCAGGGCTGTCCTAGACTACATTTTATTAAAGTTTAAAAAAATATATTCAAATATTTAAGTTTCCTTAGGCTTTATCATTTGCATTATGTTCAGCTAAAAAAGAGGAAGGCTTCACTGACTTTGGAAACACATGTCTATGTATTTTTCCTGAAGAATTTCCAAGATTATCAGTAGATTATTTCCAAAGACAATGGACATCAGCCTGGAAACAGTTCGCTCCATATGTATTTATTCCTTTCCCCTTCCTTTATTGTCTCTCCTGCTATTTCAAAAACATGGAGTCGTTCATCTTGATTACACACAATATAACATTTCATAGGATTAAACAATACATATGCAGTGTATGACACTATTTCTTTTAGATTTTATTAAATTTTAACAAAAAATCTATCGACTCCACGAGCAGTTTTTCTCTGGTCTACTCAATTATATTTAATTGATAGTTATTAATGATTTTAAATTCTATTGCTTTTCTGGTATTCTATCATCTGTATATCAATTTTCCTAAAGGTATTTTTCCTAAAGTCTTGGAAATAGTGAAAAATCAAAGACAAATTTAAACAGTACCCCACAACTAATTCTGCAGTTGCTAATAACTGGCTTAGCCATCTTGAACTTGGCAAGAACATCACTAACACCATCATGCACAGTGTTTATAAGATGACTGAGGCAGTACAAAGCACTTGCACTTGAGAAGAAAGTGAATACAAGAAAGAAGTTATCCCCAAGTGAGAAGAATGCCAAGACAATAACTCCTAAATCAGATTCATGCCTGCAAAAAAGGAAGACATACACTGCTTTGTCAGTGGAGCGCTTGGTCCATGACAGTCTCAATTGTGGTATAAAATATTTTTCTTCAAAGTGTTGCTGTTCTGCCCTAAAAGTGCTGCTGGGTTGACTGAGTACAATGGAAGTTACAAAGCACAACTTAAGTAACTTAAGCTAATGCCCCTCCCCATGACCTTTGAGACACTCAAAGAATAAGACAATGATTATTTGGGTGAAACCAGGGAAAGAAAAGCTCCTCATTTCAATTTTTCTTTTTCATTTTTGTTCCCTCATCTCTTTTGTATCCTATCAAAGAGGCAAGAAGAAAAAGGAGTTAAAAGCAGAACTTGTACCTTTATTTCATAACACCATAGTCACAGAGGTACATCTCGCAAAGAATGTCTAGGAATGCATGGTTAGGTTTTAAGTTTAGCAGAGTGGGTGGGAAATTAAAAGCAAGCCAAAAAAGTACACGGTGTGTTCAAAATCTAAGGTGAGAGCTTTATAGGATCTGGTGAAGCTATCTACTCTAGAGAGGGGGAAAATCAACATAGCAGCACATTTAGGATAGCATAGCAGTTCTTTGAAAAAAAACATTTTATGCTTTTTATTAAAATGAATGGAACAGCCAGAGATGAGCGTCAGTGGCACAATTGCCTGCCTGGCAAGCGTGTGGTCAAGAGTTTGATTCTCAGTACAAAAAAAGAAGAAGAAAAAGATGAAGACGAAGACGAAGACGAAGACGAAGACGAAGACGAAGACGAAGAAGAAGAAGAAGAAATAGCAGTAGTAGTAGTAGTAGTAGTAGTAGAGGAAGAGGAGAAAGAAAGAAAGAAAGAAAGAAAGAAAGAAAGAAAGAAAGAAAGAAAGAAAGAGAGAGAGAGAGAGAGAGAGAGAGAAAGAAAGAAAGAAAGAAAGAAAGAAAGAAAGAAAGAAAGAAAGAAAGACAAAAAGAAAGAAAGAAACACTTTTTAGTAGTACAACTGAAAATCTGAAAAACAAATCATTATGGGAAGACCACAGTTGACTCAAGCACTTTACTAACACGTTTTACAATATTCACTCAATTTTTCAAAACTTTATGAGTTATTTTTTCAATTATTATTTTACAACAATAATATTGAAATTCAGCAGAATTAAAGACTATGCAAAACTTCTCATAATTGTTATGTATCAAATGCAGAATTTAAACCCAAATTTCATATGTAAGATCATGACCTTTCTATGAATGGTGATATTACAAATACACAAACACATACACACACACACACACACACACACACAATCTATTTATAGTGCATAAGAGATGTTTCATATGTACATACATTTGAAATCCTAAGAAATATAAAATAACATGTTATCCTGAATCTTATATAGGATATATATGTGTGCATATATACACATATGTATGTGTATATGTATATATATGCAGTATATATCATACATATACTTATATTGTGTATATAAGCACAATATTCTCTGTAAGTACATATATTATTACATATTTTTGTGTACACACGTATATACATGCATATTTCTTTACTATTATGCATTATTTTCTATTTCTGGGTGGTTTTAAATGTGTCTGTGTGTGGCACTGGAAGAAATATGAAAAATGTGCCAAGGCTGAAGTTATTTAAGAGATTAAAATGGGTAATTGTTTCAATGTGGAGAGTGCTATACACACAGGAGAAAAACCATTGTTTAGTTTAGAGTGCAATAAAATACCATACTTAAAAAGTTAATTTACAGTCTTTGTCGCCTTGCATATCCACAATACCACAAAACTTCTCTTTGTGAAGCATGTAAAACTTTTTAACACAAAGGGAACTATTTTGACCATCAATAAAGGGAACCAGAATGGCCAACTTTGCTATGAAAGGATGCCAGCATTGTTATGTTAGGATAATTTGGATTCTGTAAGAGCAAAAATATCCTCATGTTAAACAAGGGCTGGTTTTAACTACTACCACCCCATGCAAATGATGAAGACTGAAAAATTTATGCAAACCATCTGTAAATGAGGCCAGCCTAGGGAATGTGTGATAAACATGTACAGCTTGAAATATGTAATATATTCTATTTGAAAACAAAGAAACCTATTTCAAGATATTGCATTCAAGTGGGACTTGAGTCCACAAATGAACCTCAACCCTCTAGATTCCTTCCTCTGAGGGGTTTCACAGTCTTCTGAATAATGTACAGTGTAGGACTGCAACTCAAAACACTTTGGGTTCCTGCAAAAATGATGCCCTCATAAACATATTCAAAAGAAAAAAGGAAGTGATTCCATTAATTTATGAATGCAGGTGTGTATACAGTTCACCAAAGACAGTATCATTTACCAGGCAAAAAACAGAAGGGGAAAAATACATACATTCAAGATTTTTTTCTAATACTAGTGTAGCTTCAGTTCTTTGTGTAGTGAACTATTATCCAATTTGTGAAAAGGCAAGGTATGCAATTTTCATTTCTCTTCTTACATTCTTTCCTTTCCAACAATACTGTATTTAAACTGTCTACATTAAAAATACCAATTTTCTATTTCATATATGAAAATTATTTTTATGATTCAAGATATTTTTACTAACATTAAATGCAACAGTCCCAGACACTTTTCAAAAAGTATATGCATATAAGTTTAACTATTTTACTTTCAATGTTATTTCATGAAAAAAAAGAGAATGATTACCATCGTGTTGGATACCTAGTTTGCCTATGTTTAGACAAAAATGGAGAATCCAAGTTCACTAGAATAGCAAAATTGCAATATTCATAATAATGCAAGTTTTTAAAGCTTATTTAATTAACATTCTGAGGTTGTGTATTTTATTTTACTAATTTTTACTCATATTCCAGTATTTATATATGTCACTAATTCAAAAGCATAAAGGTAATGTTGTCTTTAAACATTACCTGGGTGCCTTCTATGGTTATTTCCTACTATGGTACACTCTGCTATTTCTGATACCAAAGAGATGGATAAAGAGCAATAAAACCTTAGAGAATGTTTTACACTTTTAAAATACGTAAAAACTCAATGTTAAGGCATAGACAATACGAACTAACTACACATGTGGGCATGGATGGCTGCATGGTGTCAAATGTCCATAACACTGTCTCCCACCCCCAGTGATCTCCTGGAATGTGAGCTTGGCACTTCGCCACTCCCTCATGAAGAGCGGGACTGCCCTCTTGAATTCTGATGGGTCTTGTGACAGTCTTGACCATAAGAATATAGAAGAAAAACTATACCTTCGTTTTCAATAAAACACTTAATTTGTCTGAGAACTTCCTCTTCCTGCCTTTTTGCAAGCCAGCTGTCATATGACAAGTGCCATTATCTGGGACCCCATGGCCTGAGAAGCCTGGGCTATGTGGTGAGACCCTGGAAGGAGATCTTCCACCTGCAATAACCTAGCTAATGCTATGTGACTTGGAAATGAATTGATCAGCTAAATATTTTCAGAATCTATGATTGGTGGAGTTGTGAATAAAATAAAATGTTTGTTTTAGACTATCAAGTTTGAAAATAGTTTGTAAGACAGCAAAAGAAACAGGAACATGGGTGTTATATTAGGAATTCAGCTTGAAATTTAAAGGGATAGGATTCTAGTCTGAAGGGACTTGTAGTCCAGTAGAGGAGACAAGCAATTAATTACAAATGCAGTGATAAAGCATTGGCATCAAAGTAATCACTATGACAGAGGCTGCGTAGGGTGCCAAGGGAACCCACAGAACTGGCACCTAACATATAGTTGGGAAAGAGAAAAATGGGGAGAAGAGCCTGTCATGTAATCTTGAAGGTGGAAACTACAAAAGGAAAGGGTAATGCTGTTTCAGGAAGATAGGACTGCATACAGAAAGATACGAAGGTGAGCAAGAACCATGCTCACTGCAGAAATTGGAGAAAACTTAAAGTGAAGAAAATACAGGCATTGATAGGGGTTAGGGAGTGGGTAAGGATGAAGGCACATAAAGGTTACATCACAAAGAGTCTTGATTGCTGCATTAAGGAATTTTGCTTTTATTTTAAGGGAAAGCCATTGAGAGATTTTTAAGCAGTGGAGAGACTTTATCAGCATTGCATTTTAGGAAAATGTCTTTACACCGTCTGTAGCAGAGGCTTAGATTGAAGAAGCAGAGGCAACAGGACCACTTAGCAGAACATTACTATAATGCAGGCAAGAGAAAATGGATGTCGGAAAGAAGAAAGTGCATTTGTGATTGGAGATACGTGTATCACTCAGAATGATACTTAAGCAGTAAAAGTCTAAAGGAATAAGTTGTTGGGTCTAGGGGCTGAGGCTCTAGAAAGAGGTCTGTAGAGAACTAGCTATCTATTTCTAGTGAGTACATCATCAGGGAAGTAGCAGGATGATAAGTCATCTATTGACGGGGTGAACATTTGTAAAGGGATTAGAAAGACTCCAGTTAGAGTGTGGTGGCAGAGCGAGGGGGACATAAAAAGAATTAAGATGTATATCTACCAATTTCTTATGATAAATGTGATCACTATGCACTGCGAAGGTGCTGGAAAAAAATTAAGAATAGAGACAAAAAAAGAACTAGAGATGAGAAGTCAACGTTGCATGTAGGATCAAAAAGGGTGGAAAACTTTAAATGCCAATGTTAAGAACTGTGCTAATGAAATTAGGCATACACTTAACACAGGTGTCCATATTTAAAGTTATCAACATAGGAAAAGGCACTATTCAGACAAAAGAGTAGCTTGTATCAGATCACAAGTTCAAAGCAATGTGAGCATACGCAGAGAGGAAAGATTGAAAGGATTCCTGCTGGACACTTAACGGTGACTGTTTGGGATTAGTAGGTTACTGACACTGGCATTTTCATTTTCTTCTTCAGTATTTTTAAACACCGCTATAGTAATATAGTATACATAAAATGTACACTCGTCATAAAAAAGAACCAAGTGGTTCAAGTTTTAATTTTCTTCCATCAACACTTTATTAGTGTTCAATGTTATTTGTAGAAATGATCATGAAAATGAAGTTATACTACAGATACTACTTTAATAGGCTACATATAGTCAAGTTGTAAGTGCAGGTATGCAACACATGTTTCAGTTATAAATGTCTACTTCAAGTTTATGCAACTGCCTGTCACCTAAAACAGTAGAAAGGTTACTTCCAAATCTCACTGCAGTATCAGAGTCCAGTCATCAAGTACTGAATAAAACTCAGTGGTATCCAAAGAAATGGGTAAAATACGCATTCTGTCCTCGAAGAGCTTTAACTTTAAATGAAGAAACAGCAATATAAATGGCAAACGGAATCTGAAAACCTGCAATCACGATAAGAGGAGGTATGAACACAGCCCCGTGAAGAAGGACCGGTCACGTGATTTTTGCCAGGCAACCAGAGAGGAGAGCTGCACAGAGGGAGTGGCCTTCGGGCAGGAGCTGGGACGAGAAACACTTGCTAGGAAACGAAAAGCAGCCTGTGCAAGACCAGGTGCTGGTGCTTCAAGACAAATTCATGGAAAAGACACATTTAGGAAAAGAGAGACAATGGTAAGTAAAGGGGAAAGGATGGCAAAAGGCTCTGAATATTGGGTAAACGGTCGGACTTAGGGAAACACATGTACGATTCTGTACACAAAGAAAGATAGCAGGAGAGTGGACACGAACAAGAGAGAAGGAAAATGGAGATCATTTCAAGAACATAGAAGAATTTGAAGGGATATGGACTGAGGCCCTCTTCTACCCACTACAGGAATAGAAACAAAGGCACAAAATCAAGACCTATTTTGGAGTTAACGTTAAAAGAACGTTACAAATAACTTATGAAATGGTATGAAGACAACCAAAAAAAAATTAAATGGTAAGAGAATTAAGTTGGCTTCAAGATGACAGAGATTTTTAATAATTTTTGATATTTTTGCCTATCCCCTTGACTATTTCAGGTGTAACACACTGGCCAAGAAAGCAATGGTTGATAGTTCTAGATAAGATAGCCATTAAAGCAGGACAAAGAACAAGTTTGGAAAGTTTATTGCAAAAATGACAAACTTGAATTTGGACATATGAAGTCATCAAAGTGAAAATATCGAGACACTCAGGAAAACAAATCTGACAGTCATCTGAATATACCTGAAGTTGAAGCATTAGGTTCAGAAGGGAAATATTATTTGTTGACTACTTACTCTGCTTCAGATATTTAGTGAACATTATCTCATTTGATTCTCATAACAATTCATAAAATTACCATCACTGCAGATATCTTAAGTATCTACAGATTAAGATGCCCTTCAATTTCTCCATTAGGAGGCTTCCTTCAGTCAACTGATGGAAGCAAATGGTAAAAGGCAGGAGGCGGGGTGCAGATGTGTGAATGGGATTATGAAGGTGGAAACAGTGAAAAGCACTCATCAGGAAGAGATCAAGTAATCAAAAGCGAAGGCTGGGAAAGGAGGAGTGTAAAGTAGCAGAGCTAATAGTGGATAGAAGGAAGCACTGAGCAGGGAGGGCAACATTGTAATGTCAAGGAAGAGAAAGCTAAGCTGACTTTTGTTTACAAGAAAAAGTGGAAGGCAGTATACAAGGCAAACAAAAGAATGCTTGCTTGGAGAAGGTATGGGGGCACAGGGAAGAGTACAGGAAATAGGTATTTTTAGAGAACAAGAACACAACGTTGAAGTATTTCAGAGTGTTAGTCTCTTCTCTACTGGCCTCTCCTCTGGCTCTCATGAGAGTTAGCAGGGATGGTCTGTCAACTGAACCGCAAAGAGAGATGCTTTGTTTGTTCTCAGTTTTCCTCAATTCCAAGAGTTAATATGATCAAATTTAAATACATGGCAATACAATGTCTCCACTGTCACACACAGGCAGGTTTAACAGCTCCCTTTTTCAGAGAGTACGTAATTTGATTTTGGTAATAACTTCTTAATGACAGAATAGAGAGTAAATACTTCAAATTCTCTTTTAATCTACAGAGTAAAATTTAAGCAGCATGAACCGGGATTTGTTATTCATTCAAAACATTGAAGGAGAATCTTCGGAGGCAAATAATACACTTAGTTTCCAATTACATTAAGAATATGAAAAGCAACAGAAAAACAATATAACACGTCAAGGACAGTAAAATAGTCCAAACAAAGTCATCAACAATGTGAGAAGAGCTAACATGATACAGTAATAGGTTTTATGTGGTATAAATGACAAGTGAAGTCATCGTATGTAACAAAAAATGTATTTATTGGTTGGCGATGCTTGATATACAGATTAGAAAACAGTTTAAAATGTATCATGTACATGTACAAAATGCCTACAGTAAATGTAATCATTACATGTGGCAAAAGTGACCTAACAACATTACCAATAATAATGAAAAGGGAAAAAGAAGATCCAGAGACAGAGGGAAGGAGGTGGGTGCACAGGGGAAGAGGAATAAAAAGAATCAAAATATTTAAAGTACATGCATCTACTCCCTAAAATAAATGTAAACTTCATGTACTGCATGTTCTGTGTACTAATAAAAGGGTTTTTAGAAAGTAAAAAGCCTCTGTGTACACACACACACACACACACACACACACACACACTCAGGTTAGTAATCTTGATAAAAGGATTTCAACCTAATATGCAAAACAAAATAATGGCATTTGGGGTCAATATAAAATGAACATATCCAACTCACACTTCTATGATACTACAACTATGAGACAGCAAATCATTATGTGGATTTAATTTTAAAAGATGAGAAAACCTATTTTTTTTGAAGGCCCAAGAAGGACATTACCTATGCAAAAGAAACACTGAAGTACAAAAACATCCACCCTCAATAACATGTTACGAGATTAGCAAAACATGTTTTTATGAATGTAATTATCAAAAGTGGGTGAGTGTTAATGCACATTATTTCATGGCTGCAAGTTCACTGAAATCCATTAATCTAATGTGATAGTCAACAATTTTATTTGATACATTCATTATCTGGGATTACTGTGGAATGCTACTTCAAGAAAATGCGTGGGTGATTAGAAAACTACTCTATAGCATTCAGTAAATGCCGCTGAAGAGGAGAAATTATTCAATTTCTAAGCAAAGGTAGCTGATGACCACATACCTCCTGTCTGGTTGGTGTTGCATGTGGCCAATCTCCTCGGCGCAGTCCTGCAGCATGGGCTGGAGCTCTTCCTGTGGGG
The DNA here is from genome assembly GCA_004027295.1 of Dolichotis patagonum. Taxonomy (NCBI): domain Eukaryota; kingdom Metazoa; phylum Chordata; class Mammalia; order Rodentia; family Caviidae; genus Dolichotis; species Dolichotis patagonum. The sequence goes on from PVJX010001542.1 coordinate 65,824, forward strand.
AGGGTGTCAGAGTGGCCGTGGACTGATGACTGTAGGACACGGCAGCTGGAGAAGAAGCTGCTCCCCGCACAGGGGGTGTGGGACCTCTTTCATCCTCCTCCTCTTCTAATTCATCCTGCTGCAAATACATCCTTGCTGGTGGTACAGGACATGGCATTTCTTGGTCATAGCTAAAATGAATTATAAGAACGTCTAACATTACTTCTGGTTATCCAAATAAATTATTGGCTTTTATATTACCTGGAATATAAATTTTAAATAATTTTTAAAATCTGGTATTTGGGGCTCATATTAAGGAGATACTGTTTTTAAAATGTTCACAGTCATAAATGTTTGTGCATTCCACACCCAGCATTTTTCTTTGAGAAATTACCACTTATCATAGTAGAGAAGATGAGAAGTCAAGGAATAAAAGAAGTCCACTTAACAAAGTGGACTTAGTAGAGTCTGTCTTTCCAATTAAAAGTGTTCACTGGAAGAAGATGCAAAGTTGGTACTGAGGATGAGCTGAAGATAAGATGCTTCACTCTGTGCACTGAGAAAAATTATTCTCTAAAACGTTTCAAGAGGAGATGGTATTGGACACTGACTTATTTAGTCCAATACAACCCACTTTCCTCTGAGATGGTTATCGATCACTATTTCTTCATTTGAGCATAAAACGAACTAGTTGGTTTGTATTTGGGATGGTGAGGGAGAAGTACAATGCCCTGAAACAATAAAATGCCTTTTTGGCTCTCTGCTGGAGCTGTGTGGGAATCAAGACACATTGGGAAAATGTTCCCTGTTTTTCTCTTTTCTCTTACCCAGGATAAATATTTATGGAATAGAATGGCAGTGATGTACCTCTCTCTCTGTGTAAATGGTGTTGTTGTTACCTCTCTTGTTTACTTATTTGCCATCTTCCTTGTTTATCTTAATTTAGAAAAACTGATGCTGAAATAATACAGTTCTTTTGTGTCTTCTTTTACTTTCCTTGTCGTTTTATTTTGTCACCCTTTTCTGGGTTGCCTTCATTTCCTTTGTTATGTAGCATAGCAATTCACTCATGTAGACTAAAACCACCATACAGAGAATTGTCTCTTCTCCACCAAACTGTATCCCAGTTTATCTACATTCTTGCTAGAAAATCTGTCTGGAATCTACTTCTGTATTTTTATTTGTTACAAGTGCTACCGCAATCACCTCTCAATTGGTCGCTTTACCTCCTTCCTTCGATTTTTCCAGTTACTTTAGTCTAATGCACATCACTCTCAGGTTATTAATTTGCTCCAAACTAAAAAAGTGGCTGTTTGCTTAGAGAACAGAGTGAAAACGCCAAGGCATGGAGTTCAGATGTCTGCTTAATCTGGCTTGCATTTGCTTCCCGCTCCCTCGCTCCCTAGCATGTGTTTCCCGTTACTTCTCCTGGAGTCCATAGCTCTGTGTGGTCCCAGGGTGTATAAAGTGCCCTCTCTTAATTGAGAAATTTCTCATTTGTCACTGTCGAGAACAATTACCAGCAGATCACGTTTTTTTCTTACTAGTTAAAATCAGACTTTTGCTTTGGTCACAGTTACATTTCTTGTAGCTTTTATTTTTTTTAACTCATGTACACTATTTCCTTTTCATCCTTCTTCATGAACTAAAATAGTAATAAATATTATGTTAAAATACGCTGGAACATAAACTTTAAAAATTCCGCCAAGCTTCTCTTCATTACTTGGCGATTTCATATTTTCAAATTCCCTGACTCAGTAAAATTTACTCACAACTCCAAAATGCAGACCCGTAGCACTTTCATAGTTGTTCCTACATATGCACAAAGAGGCCGGCGAGTTGAGCCACCTGACATGCGTGCTCTCAGGCAGGCCAAAAGAGCCGACACTGTACTTCTTATGCCAACTCACTCTTAAACAAGTGCCCTTTTAACACAGTTTACTTAATAGCATATTAGTAACTTTTTCTTTATATTGATGATTTCTCATCAATACAAAGCACTGTCTGGTGCCTAGTCAGAAGAATGCAAGGTGCCTTACAGAGAAAATACATCTCAAGCAAATGCAGTTTTTTCAGAAATGACATAATGTTGTGAACTCTGAGATTCTTGTTAGTGAACGATTGATATTACATAAGCTCTTCAATACAGCAGCATTCCACAGAGTTACGTACTGACACAAATGTTGTGACCCGATGCTCAAAGGGACCCAGATGTGTTTCCTTTAGTGCGATGGCTCAGCACTGACTAACTGGATGGTCACCCAAACTTTATAAAACATAAGCACTATAGATAAGGGGAATTACAATATTTTTCTATAGGAATTTTCCTCGAATATATATTTTATTAAAATGATTTGGATTCTGATCACAGAAGTGTAGAACTTTTTTTTTAAAGAAGAGTGGTAGAACAAAGCTCTATTTTTGTAGTGTTCCCTGGAAAGAGTCAATTTCTAGGCTTTGTTTTTCCTTTTTGTTGCTAATTCCCTACATTAAGTGAATTCACCTTTTATGACCCTAGTGGTGAAGGAATTATTTTGTTACAGAGATTACAGTTATACAGATTATGGAGCAAAAAGGACAGTAACTTCCTAATTTCTGTCATGTGGATCATTTTAACTTGTTAAATCTTTTTGAGAAAAAAATGAAGGAAAGTTTAAATTACTACAAAAATTTTCTTTGCAATGTAATAATATTTACTAGGAAGTTTTCAAGATACCATGGTTGAAGTACAAATCCACACAATTATTTTGAGAGAATTTACCAATGTTCTAAAAAAGTTCCAACAATCATGTATTGTGTAGAGATAGGTAATGTTCTGAGATATCCATTGTTAGGTGATTCTATGATTGTGAAGATTCCACAGTGTTTACTTGTACAAATCTAGATAATATAGTTCACTGCATACAATGATAGAGTCTATCATTCCTAGGTTACAAACCTGAACAGCACATAACGCAGTACTTAACACTAAAGGTAACTACAACACAGTAGCAAGCTTTGTTGATACAGATAAATGTGAAATAGGTTCAGAAAAGGACAGTAAAAATACTAATCAACAAGAATTTTCAATTCTATTATAATTTTAAGGGATCACCTTAAAATTAAGGGATCTAACACCGTATGAATGTCTGACCATATTAAACAATTCCACCATCTTGTACAGGATTGTGTATACAGTTACAGATGCAGGATTGTTGTGTGGGTTTCTGGGTATACAAAATTGTCAGTTGAAAAGAAGCCCATAAAGGCTTTCTTGGGCAGCCTTGAGGAGAGTGGCTATGTCATACTGACCAATGCTGTTTTTCATTTAGATACAATACTGGTGGACCTTAGTAATCAGTCACCATTCAGCAATCCAGTTTAGCAATTACTTTTATGCGCTTCAGCAATGATTATACGGCACCACTTACATCTGTACCTCCCCTTACCTTTCATCTACAGAAATGCTGTACTCTTCACTGTTGCTATGAGGAGGAGGATGTGCTGGCGGAGGAGGAAGTAGGTCTGCCCAGTTCATACCTCCTTGTTTCGGTACCTTGGGTGTTCGCGCCCCTTTCTTGTGCCCTTGACTCCCTAAGGGGAAAAAATAAAACACAGAGCTTTTACTTCTGCCTTTTAAAAGTTTTCCATTATCCTTAAGTTAATTATTTTCTATAAATACAATCTTATAATTCATATATGTAGATGGAACTAAACATACGTTTCCTCATTAATTTTAAGTATGATTTTGTACAAGAAGTATTGCAAAGCTTAACTGCTAAATACATAGAAAAAAGCAATAAAACCATAGATGAAGTGTATAAGTCATATCATTAATAGTGATCTTCCTGCAGCAATTAATTGCATTATGAATTATCATCTAAAACAAATGAGCTGTGGCCATATTTTCTGGAGTGCCTTTCTATTATTTACTTGCTGAAACCTAAAATACAATATGATACAGATACAATCTATTAGAATTTCATTGTTGCATTAAATCACTAAATATATATAATCTGTACTTGGCCATTTAAATGTTTTAGGCACAATGAAATTACTAGTTTTCTTCAGAAAGTCAAGTATAGAAGAAAATGATGGCTAGGAGAACTAATATATCTAATGACAAAGAAGGAGAAAAATGGTTTTTAGAATGAAACCAAAGTATTTTTAGCTACTGTTTCTAAAAAATTATGGCTTTTAGCAAAATGATGTTGTTGAATTCTCTTGGTAGCTGGAAATAACTCAATTATTCAAGTGCTACTATGCTCTGATCTTGGATTTGGTATATTTAAAAAATATTGTTAGCTCTATACATAGTCATGAAAAAAATCCATTGGATCAAAAGATATTTGGGATAAAATACTTCCTCTTCAGTATGTTGTATTTTAGATTCATATGTATAATATAGATGATGAGTTTATAATTCTTTTCTTATCCAATTCTATAATATTAGTGAATTATACTGATTGATTGATTTTTAAAAAATCTTTTCTCTGAAATAGCAACAAGTCACATGGTGGATGAAACAGGTCTTAGTTTAGTCAATGATTTTTTTTTTTTATTAAGTCACTTGGGAATTTTCATTCAAATGGCAGTGTCTCTTATACCAGCTATCTCTGCCCTGCTATTACTTCAAAAATGTGGGCTAAAGAGGCTGTCATTAAAAATCTCTGACTGTCAGCCCGAGGCCTCTGTGTCTCTCTTTTCTCTCCGCCACTGAGTTGTGTCGTGTTGGAACTGCAGTGCATGTGTCGCGGAGTTAACACTGCCTGCGTCTTTCCCTTGATTTTCTGAAACACATCTGCTGTGACAAATCCACAGAGACTTGTCACAAACCCTCCCACCCCTTACTTCCTTGCTTTGTTCTCAGCTCTGCCCATCACAAGATTTCAGATGTTGCCAACACTTTACCAAATATTCATACAATAATAAAAGACAAAACAGCACAACACCAGGATCTAAGTGTCTATGCTGAGGGATGCAAAAGGGATGAAAATTAAAAAGCTAGAATCACAGCTTTTTTCTATTAAGATGTGATATTTCTATTAGTGAATAAGAATCCAAAGATAAAATGACATAAGATAATCAAACCGTTATATATTTTACATGGTCTTCCCCAAACTTTTCACTCGGAGTTTACTTAATTTGAAAAGAAAAAATAATCATTTAATTATATTTTAATTATTAAAAAAGAAGCAGAACATAGAATAAAACCGGACAAAATATGAACACAATAAAAGCCATTTCTGAGTCCTTTTAGGAACTACTACAGCAGTGGATAGAAAATGAAGATAGTAAGGTGTAAATGTATATTTATTACAGAAGAAGGATGTACGGAGTTGGCTTAGAATCCCCAACAACAACTTTAACGCACTTTCTGGGAGCGCCGTCCCGCTCTCTCCCGGAGAAACACGCTTGACTCAAGATCAGTCGGTGTGCTCTCATTGTGGTGGGACTTGCCACATGTTAGTTCTAATAATGAGCCCCCTTTAATTAGAAAAACAGGACTTAAGCACCAGCAAGTTCCCATCTGCAGCCTCTATCAGGAAAACAGCTGGCAAACAGCTGCAACAGCATGAAGACATAGGGAAGGGCCTGGAAGTCGCTTCTGAGCAATGGACTAATTGAGGTTGTGAGACTGATCATGAGATTTCTAGGCAAGAAGTGAAGGATCACAGAGGGATTATAAAGTGGCACAGGTTGCTATTATACCTAGATCTCAGGTTATTTTCTATCCAGCTTTTATTCTGCTTAAGTGAACCCAGATGATACGTGTGTTTATAGTTTAGATTCAAGTAGTACCAGATTTAGCAGATTTAGCTTCACATGAAACATTTTGTGTTATATTTTGGCTAAGGGAGAAAAGGAAGTTTTAATTGTCTATAAAGATTAGTTCATATTTCTTTTTAGTATTTGATCAAATAGAATATAAAATAGTTTGTAGAGTGGATGGTCCCTTAAGTTGCAAGGATAAAACCCAGGTACATTTCAAATGATACAGAGTGATAGTGTTTCCTAAAAGTATCAGCCCATTACTGCTCAATTCATAATCATAGGACGTACCATCTTTTACAAAAGAGAAGGTGACGTTTTCTTTGGTTCCCCTTACTTACCCGATGTGCTGCTGCCCCGATCTGAACTATTGTAGGAGCCGCCCGTATTCTGGTCATACGACTGGTTGTACGGGATCGTCTGAGGGATTGAGTCATTTGCTCGATAATCTACACATTTCAGAAAGAAAAATCAGACATTTATTTTTCTGTTTGTGAGTTACTTCACACTCTGTTTTCTCTGTATTTTTGACTAACTGAAACAATGAATTACTATAGCTGGAAATTACTAAAAGAAAACAAATATTTCCTTTGGTTAAATTCATTTTATGTTTTAATTTTGATAACTCAATCATCCAAGCTTTTCTTAAGTTTGAGATAGCAGTTGATTAGTACAAAAACACAATTCAGCAAACATTTATTAAGATTCCTGCATAAATTCATATTTTCATATTCAAATTTCCCACACAATCTCTTTTATTTTTATATTCAATTGTCAGGATACAAAAGAGTTGGTATTTAGGGTTAAGTATCAGGGACTGAGTGTACAGCACAGTTGCAGAGTACATTCTTAGCCTGCGTAGATAGGGTCCTGGATTCAGTCTCCCATTACGATATATGACATGTAGTCATTTTAAATAGTAAGATAGGGAATTATCATGTCTAAAAATCATAAAATGTTATAATAATATAAAAAACTGAAACTTGTCAGCAAGATTATCTCTAATACAAATGTGTCCCTGATAAGAAAATGAAATACATGAATTTGTTTCGGAAATGCTTTTGCTTATTTAGGCAAAGGTGAAAACTCAAACGATAAGCTTGCCAGTGGGATATAGTAAAAAAAAAATATCTGTCAGTATAGTTGCTTTCCAGGGTCTTTGTTGTGCTCTGACATATCAAATCTGCTTACCAGTGGTTTAAACAGCAAATCAGAGCTTTGCAATATTTGTATAGAGGACTGTCAGAGCTGTCCAAGGTCCAGGGCAAAACCATATACTTTGGAGAAATAATATGATAATAGCTTGAATCCCCACAGAAACTGGCTTTTTCAGTTTTATCTGTATTTATTATGAATTTATGCAGGAATCTTAATAAATGTTTGATAGATTGTGTTTTTGTACTAATCAATTGCTATCTCAAACTTGAGAAAAGCCTGGACGATTGATATATCAAAATTAAAACATAACATGGATTTAATCAAATGAAATGTTTACATTATCTTTTAGTAATTTCCAGGTATAGTAAGCTTTATTGTGGAGATAATACTCTCAATTCTAGCCTAAAGAAAAGAAATCTATGTCTCTAATTCACTGAGACAAAATGCATTCTTTGCCTTGATATTTCCAGAACATTGCTCCATCTATTCAAATTAGAGCAATCCTGTTTTTTCCTATAGGTCTAACTTTGCAAATCATATTATTAAAACAGTAGCCTGAAGAACTACAAAGAAATCTAATACCTATTCTTCTAGCCCACATATATTACAATACAGAGACATTCCCCTCAGGCCGTAAATACTATTCTACTGCTTCAAGTTAATACAAAACTCAATTTATTTTAGGTTCTATACTGACAGACTTCAATCAGTTCAACCAAAGAAATTCAGGTTCTAAAATTATACATTGTGGTAGTCTCAGTAATCACATGAGGTAGGAGAAATACAACAAATCTAACCGCCTCTCAAGTTCAAGTTTAATTTAATTATTTTTCTTCAGTTTGATATAAAAATGCCATTCGTTTATATGACCATGTAAAGCAATTATCTTCCATCCTCAAGTGGAAAGAATGGGAGAGCCTATTTCCTGAAAATGTGAAGTATTGTGATGGTTGCACATCTGCCTTATGAATAAAAGATTGTATGTCCTAAGCAATCCCTCACCTACTATTAAATTTAAATTAATCTCCAAACCATTTGAAAATACTCATATATTATTATAAAATCAATTTTCCAAGGTTATTGTTGTGCTAATTAGCTCTTTGACATTAGAAAGTTTGAAACCAAAGACATAAGGCATTCTTGGTCAGCAAGAGGACAGCTTTCCCCTGCTAGTCCCTATGGCCAGCACTGAAGGGACAAGAGCACCCACAGCAGAAAGGACCGGATTCAACACAAAGCTTGTCACCTTTGTTCAGTTTGTTCTGCTCCATGATGTTGTACTGAATCGGTGCCACTTCTTGTTTCTGCGGACCGGGTGGTTTCCAGTGCTTCTCGCTGGAGTCTCCACTGCCATTGTTCATGTTGTTGCTGAGGTTTGACTGGATGAGCTGGGTGGTGGCGTAAGGGGTGGGCTGCCCTGATGGATTGACAAAACGCCCGTCCTTCAGATTTGGGCTATTGAAGGTTTTCATCTCATTGATTTTGTTACTAAGGTCCACATCACCATAAACAGTTGACTCAGGGAGCATCAGATTTGTTTGTTTGTTATCCAGTTGGTTGTTATAATTTGCTATACAATCAGCTATGTGCAATGGAGAGGAAAAGGAAAAAGTCATTCTGCATGGTTATTCGTTTTAAATTTCTTTCTAAGAAGTTTTGTGAGTCACAGTAAAATTGGTGTGAAATATACAAATGGGTTAAGTTAGATCAGTGAAAAGGGCCAGTCAATGGAATTTCTAAAGACGGTAAAATTTGAGGGAGAAGGGGATTCACAAAATTTTTAGAGACTAAATAATTTTGAACTTCTACTGATGATTTGTGTTAAATAACTCATTTAACTTAAGCTAGATTACTTACTGAGGCATTTAAAACTAAAAGCTGTTGAGGGAATAAAATAAGGACTATAAGTTGAACATGCAGAAAAAGCAAGGGGAAGCTATCTGCATATCAAAGTTTCTGAGGTGCTAATATTTTATTAAGTACTTCCAGTCAAAAGAGGAGCAGGGTAAGGTGATAGCAAGCAGTGCTCAGGAGACGTTTATTAGCTCGTGTCTTGGACGTACACTATAATCATTATAGGAAAGATGCCGCATAATCACTTTTTCATGGTTTCATAATGACTTCCCAAGAAGAATAAAATGATGATGATTATGACAAAATGAATCACAGCCACCAGGGTCATCACATCAAATAAAGCCTGGAATAATTTCTAATATGCCTAATATTTCATTTCCACTGTAGTTTTCATGTTATTGAAATATTTAGGAATTAAATAACTAGTACACAAGAGACACTTAAGGCCTCAAGTTGAAAATATTCACACAGCAGGAAGAACCTAAGACTTATTTTGAAGTTAAAACATTTTTAAATAAAACACAAGTTACTATGAAAACCCCATTATTTTACTCATATTAGTCACACTTGGGGCTGACATTAACATGTCTCCTTGAGAACTGTTTTTCAGCTGGAAATGTTAAAAATAATAAATTAATATGCTTAGTAGTAAAGATGCACATGTAAATACAATATGAAGGAAGCTTCACCACTTCTCTGTCTTATAGAAATAAACTACTCTGCATTCCTCCAAAATATGATCAGGGCACAGAGATATCTGATTCATCAGATTGTTAGTAATTCTCATATCTACTTTCTAGGCATTAAGTTTTGTTTAATCATGGCTAGGAAACATCATAACGGCAATAAGCACATTTCTATATGAGTGCTATCCATTAAGTCTTTACCCTACTGTCCAGGAGCAGAGCCACTGCACACATGTGGCTACAGAGGACTTGAAATTTGGCCACTCTGGATAAACAACTTAATTTTATTTAATTAACTTGAATTTAAATAGCCATCTGTGGCCAGTGGCTACCATGCTAACTAATGAAGCTCTACGTGTTAATTTAAATGTGTGCGACCAATTCTACTCTCTCACAGGACTTAGCACAGTCTTTTATCTGTAATTATATAGCCATCTATTTAGACAACTAGATATGAGCTGTGGGTTTCATAGACGGTGTAGATTGTCATCTCCACATTCAATGAATGAAGACCTAGCATTGTTTCAAAAGGAAACATACAGATTGTTGTATGATTTACTTTTTAGAGTTTATAACCTCTCTACTTACTTATCTTTCCCTTTTCCTTAATCCCACTGGTTACTTCATTTTCTAGTCATTCACTTTGATTCTTTGCAATTACAAAGTTTAATGTTTGCTATATCATGATTATTGGAATCTTTTTATTTTTGTGAAACTGCTTCCCATTTTCTTCCAATTTTCCTTTTTAGATCTTGCAAACTTCATGTCTATTTGGTTTCCAGTTGTGTTTTTTGCATGAAATTTTAGTAAAGTAATTTATTCACCCATATTTCTTAATCAAATACGCAATAGACACTAAATATATACATATACATTTATAAAAATATACCTGTTTCTTGTATCTTCAGGGTTTACTTCTGTATCATACTATCTGACTTAAAATTTTAGTTTTCAATTAAAACTTTTATTACTATTTTGGTGCTACTATTCCTGTTGTTATTGCTATTAAAGAATATGGTTTGCTCCAACTATGGACTTAGTGACCTTTTGAACTACATTATTCCCTAAGTCATGAAAGCAACGAAATATTATAATTAAATAAATATAATTACAATTATATTATGCAAATATTGCAAAAATAAACACTTTTATATGATTCTCACTTTTCCTTGTTTGCTATCCTAGAATTTGTATTTTCTATGCTCTGATAGTATTTTCTTGCCGGAGGATGAAGTATGGGTTTTTGGGGATAAAGACAATACTTGGGTGAGACAAGTGTTTTACACAATATTCAGCATTTCATGAAGCTGTTGATAAACACTGCCTTCCTCACACAGACACAGGGAAAGGAGATTTAGCTCCTGCTGGCTAATTCCCTCTAAAGCTCACTACATATCCAGCTCTCTTTGTGTCCCTAACCTGGGCGACTGTAGGTTGTCAGGTTGCTGTCACTGTTGCCATTGCCCGCCGTACAGCAGTTGATCGAGCAGTCATTGTGATTGTTGCCAGTATTGGGCCAGGTGTCTGCCAGCCAGGGCTGCGTGGCAGGCTCGCTAATGTTGAGAAGTCCTGGCCTGAAGGAAACAAACAAACAAACAAACAAACAGAAAACAGAGAAAGCAAATACGGTGTGAATAGGAAATAATAGTTCCTACTCATAATTCCAACAAACACTTCACTACTCCTAAAATGATTCGGTGAATCATGCTGAATACTATTGCTTTTCATTCCGGGGAGGGAACTATGGCCCAGTGTTCTGGACACTATCTCAGTGCACACAGCCAGTCTATCACCGGCTGGAGCTGTGCTTCACGCTTAAAATGTTTTCCCGTTTGTGATGTTTGATTCTGTCATCAGTCATAGTGATTAAAACTCAAATGTGGGGTTGGAAAATCTGTGTACATATATTTTCAATTCGTTTAGTAGCTATAAAAAAATCCCCTAGGTACAGTCATTTGCATTTTTTACACTTTTAACCCAGTAACTGAAATTCTTCTGGCAACTTGAAAAACAGAGAATTAATTTACTGAGAGAATGAAACTTCATCTTAGGGCCATTTACATATTATTCTTCAAAAATCATGTTTCAGAAGCAGTGAGTTCGGGGCTCTGTGGCATTCTGCACAGAGCCATACCGCTGTTTCAGCGTACGCTTCTGTAAGCTGGATAATGTTTTCTGATGGTGACAATGTAAAATGTCGTAAGTCCCTGCATAAACAAAGGAAAGCCACTGAATGAAATCTGGTAAAACAAAGATGTCAACTAGAAGAAATACTAGCACTCATTTTTTTTGGCACAACAGATGTTAATCCTCTTTCACCGTGCATTGGGGAGGCAAAGTGGATCAGTAGTTATTAATGGGAGCCCTGGACCACCAGCGCCAGGGACTCAATCTGGAGTCCAAGAGCAGCATTCTTCATGTTCTTTTCTAACACTGACTCCATGTGATAATTCAGCAAAAGGGGTGATGATGTATGATGTGCTGTCTGTGCCACCGTAAACAGACTGGAGCTACAGAGGACACAAACATTTTCTTTTGGGTTTCATTTCCTTTGTTAAAGGGCGATATCCATGCTCCCCATTTACCTGGGAAGCAAGAACCTGACATTTCCCTCTCTGGTGCCTAGTCTGTGTATGGCCACATAGGTAATCAGCTGAGGAAATTTACTATGCAATGGACGGTTATCTGAGGAATACTTCAATTTAAATAAAGAATGTAGATTTATGCTTTCTATCTCTAGCCATGTAGATGTATATAGTTATGTGACTAAAATAAATATTCTTTGCTTGCAATGTGTAAGGCATTGCTCTGAGTTCTTTATGTGCATTAATTCATTGAATCATCACAGTTTCACAGTGGTTTTGTTATATGCCTCTTACAGATGAGGAGCCTAAACCACCTGGAGACCTGTACACATTTGGACAAAACAAGTAAGGGGTAAAGTGAGGATTCCAACACCAGCAGATGCTCCAGCGCTCACACCGTGGTCTCCTATGTTAGAAGCACACATACAGGAGGGTACAGAAAGTCCCTGAAGCTTTCAAACACTTAATAAAAGGGAGGGTGGAGAAAATGTCTGAAGTCCTGAAATTCAGGATAAAGCTGTTAAAACTGAGCCAACTGACTGCAGTATTAAAATTGGTGATAAAAACATGCTTTGAAGAGCAAGGCAGCTGAAGGGCTGAAATGTTAAACACTGAAATGCAAGCTGTAGCACAGATAACTGGAGACTTTGAAATAGATGTTAGTTACAGGAATGCTGCACCTGCTAATCTTCAGTTTCCTATTTTATTCTATCTTGAAGCTAAACGGGGACTGTTATCACGATTGGAGTTATTAAACTAAACCCTCATACTTGAGACCATAGCGATGTTATACTGTGTTTGAAGTAGGAGTCAAGTAGAAATTTTCCACAGGCTGATTTACATGTTTCAAAATGAACAGCTAATATATTTAGGCTGCTATGATTCACTAAAAAACACTTTTATAGCAAATGTTTTAATATTATCATAAGCTTAGAGACCTTCTCATATAAATGAGTGACTTCCAATAAGGAAGTAGGATTAAAACCTTACATCCTAGCTCTGTGTTAAACTTGAGTTTGGAAAGCCAGTTATTAAAAGGAGAAGGTAAAGCATGTTTTCTGTCCCTCAAGGAATCTGAAAAGGTCATGTGTGTATTTCAGAGGCTTTTCACATATAGTTATGTGACTAAAATAACAGGAAGGGGTCTTACGGAGCTACTCTGATAAGGGAGTTAGGACCTATTTAAACTACCTTTATACATGCAAACTTACCTAATATGTCTCAGGCATTTTAACTGTCTGACTACTAATTTGAAACAGAAGCAAAACATACTGATTAAAGTAGTTAACATGCGTCTAAAGTATCACTGCATCAGCTTGGCATGGTGGCACACAACCAGAACCCCAGCCAGCCCTCTGCAAACCTGAGACAGAAATATGGCAAGTTCTACCTGGGCCTAAGAGGTAAGTGAGACCCTGCCTCAAAATTTAAAAGAAAACCACAAAATATCATTATATCATATAATCATCTATTTAAGATACATGCATATTTATTTTTAATAATTATGTAGTGATTACTTTCAATTCTTCTCCTTCTGTCATTTCAGGTTTTTACTCTGTCACTCTAAGAAAACTTCTTTAAACTGATAAACTACAATATAACATACCACAGCGTCCAGGAATTGGGAAAATGGTGACGCCGAGTGACAATAAAGGCTGTCAGCTACAAGTCCGCTTGGCCCTGACAGATTTTAGTTTGAAAGCCCGGGGTAGGGAAGAACACTGCCAGTACTTCCGGAGAGGCAAGGCCTGGGCTCCCTTGCTCTGTCACCTCCTCCAGCGGGCTGTGCCATTTTGGAATCCTCTACCAGAGTGGCCTGACATTCCCGAACTCTTTCTCAGGTTTGCTCTGATTTTCTCTGGTATATGCTGTGGTTTTGATTTTAACCAGGTTTTTCGGAAGGGATGACTGGAATGTTTGAGGGAAGCAAACAACACTAACAGGAACAGCTCTTTTTTATTTCTATCATCCTCTTCTTGATGATCTCGCATGTTCCATGCTTTTTTCAGGTTGGCGGAGAGGTTTCTTGATTTACCACAATTGCCATTCTTTCTTGGCTGTGTGTAACTAAATTTATAATCTGTGGAACTAGACAAAATTTCTAGATAACTCCTTTCTTTATTATAGAAAATATCTAGCCCCAAGTAAGTTCTTTAAAGCCATCAGGAGCAGACTTCACATCTTTTCATACTCCTTTCTCCAATAATTTATTCACTGCTCTGCATTAATGACATCTTTCAATGGGCAGTAACTCTCATAATTTATGGGATTTATTGATGTCATTTAATAATTATGTTACAAAACTCCATTTATTCATAAAAAATTATATATTCTCTGTGATACAAGATCTCACATTCTATTGCTAGAGGCAATCAAAAACACCAAGGACTAGCAAAAGTTTTGTGGATAAGACCAGATAGCAACTTTAGAAGCATTTGTAGTCCACAAAGTTTCTGTTGTATTTACTCAACTCTGCCACTGCAACTCAAAAGCAGTGACAACGTAGCTTAAAGCAGTGACAGCTTAAATGAGCCCCTCTGGATTCTCATAAAACTTCATACAAATAGACAAGAGGCTGGAGGGGTCCATAGGTATAATTTGGTGATCCTTGATAAACGCTGATCAATTCTTGCATGTCAGGCACTGGATTGTGACAGTTCCCGTCCAGACCTCATGGAGGATACACTGGGTGAGACTGAGTAAATGGACAGGGGCGTTGGCTGGGAAGATGTCCTGGGCTATGGTAACCAGCAATGTGAAATGTAGGGCAGACACATAGGTACAGCAGCGCCGGCAGACGGCAGGTGTGCTGACACAGGAAATCATGCGCTGTGGCATGCAGGGGTGATGAGTATATTGGCAAAGCTGTACTCTCTGCGAGCTTCACCTGATACGTTAGCTTTGGACTTGATATTTTAAATAGCACGGTTCCTACTGAAAATGGGACTCTTCAGCAGTTCAGAGGCATGATCAATATGCATTTCAGGGCCTCGCTATGGCTCCTATAGGCCGAGAACTTGCAGGAAGCAGTGCTGATGAAGCTAAATGAAGTTGAGGCAGCAGGAAGTTTGTGGACTAGGCACAGGAGAGCAGTGCATGATGTGAGAGAACAGTGCTTGAAACAGAGCAATAACAAAGATAGTGAAAGGAGTAGGAAGAAGGATCAGCAACATGCAGTGATGGGTATGGAAGGTCACAGAGGGTGACCCCAAGGTCCTGGTATAGGTGGCATTAACCAAGTGATGGTGGCAGGCCCAGGGAGGACTTAAGAGAGCCTGAGAGACACAAAGGAAACCAGGGCATAGAGACGGCCAGAAAATAGGCAGGCGTGTGATTGGTTCACCGTCAATCCTTCTCTTACCCCACCAATCAGAGCACAAGCACAAGCACACACACATTCACACAAGGCTAGGAGCACACCTTTTCCTGCTGCACCCCGCCTTCCTTAACCTGGCTGACTTTATCCAGAGTGCTCACAAACAGCTGGCAATTATAAATTGACTCCAACAATATTTAGTATTCATACCCAGCTCTCCCACTCTCTGTAAAGTCCACACAGACAGGAATTTTTAGGTATCATGCTCACAGTTACATTCCAAGCAGCACCTGTCCCGTGGAAGGTGTTTATTATTTTAATGAACAAATAATGAAAACTGTGCATATAACTGTCATCTTAAGCACTGACCCTACGATTTTTATCTAACTTTTACTTGCGTTACATTCCAGTATCTTTTGTGATTTCACTTGGGTAAGTGGTCGATTTGTTTTAATAATTAAAAGAAAGCAATTTAACTGCCTGCATTCATTTTTTCTTAACTTGAAAAGATTATGTCTTCCTTACTAGTGAGCTTTCCGAAGTTTTTTTGAAAAAAAAAATACAAAATTCACTAGGAACTTTGAAAGTTTTTATTTCTGCTGCAGAAACTGAGATTTGCTGCTAATGCACTTCTGCCATGGTTTCTCTGTGGTGATCTGGCCTTTTTTGGTGGTGAATTCTTTGGAGAAAGAACTGGGCTTACATTTCACAAGTGTGCATTTATGTGTGTGTGTGTGTGTGTGTGTGTGTATGTATTAGCCCATGTCCAGCGCCAAGAAAATTGAAATTTGAAGTTATGAATGAAGCACATTAAATAATGGTTAAAAATCAAGCATTCCAGATTTACCCTTGAGAATTTTTTTTTTCATGCCAGAGGCTATTTTATGAATGTCTGGGTTGTGACTTACCTGGAATTCCCCTGGATGCAAAACTATGTGCAGGTTTAATTTCTAAACCAAGTGGATTTATTCCTCGTGAAGACCTCCCTAGTTTTAGAGACCTTCAGTGGCAGCTTGTTTCTTACGGGTTTGAAAACATGCAGCTAGCACAGTAACCAGAAAGGAACAGATTTATGCTTTTAGCCATATTTGCACAGCATTGGCTAACAGTGTTCAAAATTCTTTTCTATTAAAAAAAAATCCCTCTTTGCCATGTATTAAGTACAGTATTTTTCTTATCAGATCATACATTCCTTGGATTCAGGATTATCTTGCTCATATTTTTGTGTCTAGTAGCTAACCATATTATCCAACTGTAAAAGAAGGGCATTCAATAACTTAACTGAATCTGAAACACAAAGTGATTTTGTTTGGAAAAATTTTTTCTTACACCTTTATGCTACTGGTTTTGAGAAAAACAACACCTGATGGTGGCAAATCCTGGATCAGGCCTCATGTAATTTATACCCCCTTTTGAGCCCCTTTAAACCTCCTGTCACATCAATTTGTGATTTCTCTGTGAATATATTAAAGTTCACTGAATAATAATTAACAAAAAATCATAAATATAGGTCTGTGGATCCTTTTAATTGGAGGGGAAAAGGCTCTTTGTTAACAAGCTACCTAGAGTTCTCCTATTTCAACATATTTCCCTACAAATGGAGATGTCAACTATGCTGAATTCATAACAAGAATAAACAAACAAACATAACCTAAAACTTATGAGCAACTGCGGAGTTCAGCATGTTTTCAAATGAACACTTTTTCTTTGATAATATCCGTTAACCCAGCTATATTTCTTAATTTTCATGAATGCCACAGCTTAATCACTTTAACTCCTTTTAATCATCTGCTAAATCAGCAAATTTGGTTTTTTTTGTTAAAGTGCGCCCTCGTGTGGTCAGTGACCAAGGTGCAACGGCTTCTATCAGTTCTACAGGGGAGCTCCATGGAGTCTTTCTAAAACCGTTGAACACATTTCAGCTTTAAATTAAATCTTTTAAGACATGAAAGTGGTACCACTGAGGAAGACAAGAAGTCATGTTTTCAATTCCCCTTAGGATCTACAAAACAAGCAGGATAATTACCTCCCTCCACTGCTCACTGCTTCTCCTCCTCTCTGATAAGTTACTAGAACGTTGTAAAAACAAAAAGAAAGAATTAGTAGACATGTTTATATATCAAAAGCCATTACATTCATGAGCATATTTCTAAAATGGGATTCTTTCCTTTTCCCTAGCTTGCTAAAAGCATTGTAAAAATTATTTTAGGTCACAGCAGATTTCTGATTCAACTGCAATGATTTAAAGACTTTTAAAAGAATTAAACATACATGACTCTTATTTGCTTACTGTTCCAAAGAATTTGAGAAAAGCAAAGCTAAAGTACACTAGCACACTCTTGCTAACTGTAACTGTTATATATTTCTACATTTATATTCTCATAAATTTGTATTTTAATTTATTAGAGCATATAATTTCATGACTCTGTATATATAATCTTAAATTCAAGAGACATATTCTAGCCTGATTTCTTAGAATATGGTCCAGTACGACAAAGATAAATGTTAAAATAAACCTTTCTACACACAAGATTTATGTCAAGTAGTGACTATCAATTAACGTAATCCACCTCTTTACTGTGGATGGCAGAATCCCTTTCTCATTATATTTGAATCAGAACTGTACATATAATGAAAATGTACTTTGATGCCTCTGAAAGCACTCTCAGTGTAATACATTTTGTATATAAAAATATAGGCATAACGTAACAAAAATAGATTTGCACATAGTTAGGCAAGGGGTTAAAAAGATTAGCTCTTTTTTTTTTTTAAATACAGGCACATTTTTCCAAAAAGAAATGTGTTTTTAAAAGCTGCCAAATTCTGCTACTTAGAGAAACTCCAAACTGGGAGTCTGTTCGGATGAGATAACTGCTCCCAATGATTCCAATAACTGGATTAAAACCGAGGAGGCATGTCTACAGGTACACATTTGAGTAAAGGTGATGTGAAAGGAGACCCACTTTGCAAGGAACTGGATAGATCAGAATACGAGGATTCTGATGTGGATAAAATGAACTTTTATTTATCATATATGCTGGGTATTTTGGTTACCTTTGAAAATACTGATTCTATGGTCAGAAAACACAAGAGAAAGAAATTTTTGTTGGAAAACCTGAAAGCTTACATTACGGGGGAAAATTCATTGCCAAGTATGAAACAGTAAGATGATTAGCACATTAAATCATGCCCAGAGTGGAAACAGTGTGTCTATTTAATGGAAAACATGCAAACGAGGCTAAGATGTAATATGGAGTGGAGAATAAATAACTGCATGGAACAGGTGAAAAGCAACACCAGCCATTTCTACTTCAAATGCATGCCTGGCGTAAGTAAATGAAGTATTGTATTGCGTTGAAGTTCTTTTCCCCCAGTTACCGCTGCATTTGGCCTAAAACCAGAAACACAATCGTATAACACATGCCAAACTAACAAAGGAAGGGGGGAGGGTAAGTGCAAATATATACCTGTTGGTGTGAAGGTAAAGGACGGGACTGAAAAATCAAAACAAAATATAAACCAGTTATTAAGCTGAAGAGAGAAAGGGTACATATCACATTAGTATAAATCAAGCAGACAGCTGAACATAAAACAAATGTAAATAACCAAGCCAGTAAGTCTGACACTCTGATATATGAATAAAACCAAATCCGACTTTAAAAAAAGAAAAAAGAAAAAAGAAAGCAGCTTGTCTCTACAGGTACCATTTTGAAGTGTCTGACATTCTAGTCTGCTCAGGAGGGGAATTGTCTGGGTTACCCTGTGAATGACCCTGCATTTAGTAACAGAGATCTAGCTCACGGCTTTAGTACAAACAGGAATCCTCCAGTATTAATTATCTCCAAACACTGGGTGATGGATTCTTAAACAAGTATTATCAGGGTTTTGCTGGAACCTTATCTACAAATCGGAAAGCAAATGCTTATGAAATGGACACACAGATGCACTTAAGCATTCATTATTGGAAGGGAGGACAGAAAAAGGAGCAAATGAAAAAAGGATAGAAGGATGGAGGGAGGGTGGGAGGGAAAAAGGGAAGGAAAAAAGGAATGAACAATACTGAAACAAAGAGAATCATAAAATCAAACTGTTTTCACTGACAAGAAACACCTGACATCTCATAAAAACACCGTAACACTACATTTTTATCATCATAAAAATGTGCAAGTGGACAGAAAAAAGGTGGTGTTTTCAACTTTAATTTTTCTGGCATTGTTTACATTTAGAAGCTTTCCAGGAGTAGGTTGAACATTTTTTAATGCCACGCTAGAAGCTAAACAATAGAACAATAACTCCCCTCTGAGAACCTTCCCTCTGCAGTTATAAATCTTAATCTAATCAATAATGCCTGAAATTGAACTGCAGACCTCAAAAGTAGCAGGCTGGCCTCCCCCACTTTTCCTATCTGCTCCCGTTCCGTTCCAAGTGTGGAACAACACCAGAGCAATTTCCATGTCATTTCATAGAGGGAGGAGACTGGCTTATTTTCCAATCTCCTCTCATTAATTTAAAGTAAACGCTGCCCTGGGAAAGAAGGCAAGGGAATCTACATCACTCCCTTTAAGGGGAAAACCTGCTGTAGAAAAATATTTAAGATAAACAAACTGTGTATTGATTACTTATCATGTATCAAAGAGCTGCCCAAAACGCATCTTCCATTTGAACACTGATATGCAATTTACTTCAGGGTTACAGCTTTGGGGATGGCAATTAGGCCCCTGTAGTACTCCCTACAACTGGCACCTCTTACCAAAGGACTTTATCTCTGCTCATACTAGGAAGAAAAACAACAGAAACCTCAATGCTGCACCCGGTTTGTATACTGGCCTTCCTCTGCAGTTGTCTCAATAATTCTGCTCTGTGTGTGTGTGTGTGTGTGTGTGTGTTGTTTATTTGTCTTTTCAGACAGTCAACGTAATTTAGCTACATTCAAAAATTTAACACCATAGTAACAAGTCTTTAGAAAAAAAAAAAGGTACATTTGAGACGAAAGCTATTCAGGCAAGAACAGAGTGCCTGAACAATAATTTGCAATCACAAGGACAAGGGGAAATACAAAAGGTCCTTGTCATTACTTCTCTTAGCTAAATGCTAGTCCCAATTTGCGGAACTGGAGATGAACAAAGGTCAGTACTAAATGAAATTCGTACTGCTACCGCACTAAAAAACAACTTACTTCTCAAAGCCCACAATAATATAATAAACTCTGCATGTACCCGGGCACGGGGTACACTAAAGCCATAAGTGGAAGGAGAATGGTGTGTCCAGCTGATGTCACCCCGATAGCTACAGAGGTCAGAATGTCCAAAATGTTCATTGGTTCGTTTTTATAAGCCAACAAGCTCCTTTCACTTATTTACTTAAAATGCTTCACTTACTGTTTTCCTAAATTACTGGCATTGTTTCTTATATAGGAAATTCGAGATCACAAAAATGTACTTTTTAAATTAAGTAAAAACAGAACTATGAAAAAGTGCCAATGGCACAAATAAGGGAAGCAGAATAAAGTGCTCATCAAATTACATTTGTAATTATGTTCTTTGATTTCTGCTTAAACAGAAGCTGGTTGAAAAGACAATGACATTAGTTTAATAGGTTCTGCAGAAAGAGCACATACGCATTTGTCAGCATGCTCAAAGGTCATTAGTAAAGGAAAAGGAACATTTCAGAAAGTAGGGGGTTTCATATCACATTTTTAGGCCTGAAGACAATATATAGAATTAAATAATCACACAGCTGTGACACTTCATCGTGATAAAAACCACTGAATTCCACTGACTGGCTACTTATAAAATGGAGCGGCTCATGGAAGTCTTTTGAGCAGAAGATCCAAGAGACTCCACGTCTATGATAATTAATTGCTTTTTCTCATTCACCTCAGATTTCAAAACATAGTTTCTCCCCACACTGCAGTTCCCCACTCCACCACACAGCCAAGCACAAATCTCTGCTCTGCACAGATTTGGAGTCAAAGGTTTGGGGGTATAACACAGGTGCTGACACCAGCCCGCTTTCTGCTCATAACGAGCACAGCTCTCTTTGCAGCAACCTCTGAGCCTCCATTTTCCATTGCACGGACAGGGGTACTGACATTTGCTTCATCTCTAGATAGGACATATATCTGGGAAAAAGCTATTTAAGGATCATAATGCTGCTGGAAGCCTGTGCACGTGAGAAGTGGGCTGCTGAGGCAGACCAGAGGCACACCGATTGATTTTATGGTATCTGTGATGAATCTGTGTTGACTCTTTTTTCCCAAGGCCTCTTGTAACGGAGAGCACAAATATTTGGATTGCTGACCTGGAGTATTTTATGAAATGTGTAAGGGCATTCAAGCTCTACCTAGCACTAGAAATTCTTGTTTAACTATATAATTGGTCAGAAAAGAGACCTGATCTAAATACATAGAAAATCTGCACTTAGGAAATATGTAGACAAGAAGGGGAAGTGTGGAGGTTTTTACAAGAGAATTCTTTTTAAAATTTATTTTGCAACAAAGCAGAACTATTGCATAAGAAGGATGGCCCTGTACCAAGGGCAGTATGTAATTTGCCATCAAATCTAATCACAATTTTGAGAGTAAAAGAACCACTACAAATAATTTTATTATACGAAAGATGTTCAAAGGGATTACTTCCTGCAACGTGGGATTTACAACTACTTTATCTATTCCCCAGATCTGAGGCCCAGAGTTGATGGATCTACGTGTGGGTGTGGAGAAAAGGAAGATTAACTAGTTGCTTGTGCTAATAATCTTAGAGAATAAAGAGTGCAACTCTACTGCTTACAGGGTTTGAAACAAAGTTTCCCCTGGAATACTGGGTCCATCTTAAAATTGCAAGTAATAGCAAAATGGTATAATTTTAGAGATATTTGTAATATGATCATCATCATTAATTACTTATATGCAGATATTCAATTTCATAACTTTAAATCTGATAATAAAAAAGTATTACCTCTTCTCTAATGAAAGCATATCACTTAGTCATGTAATCATATTTACTGAGATGAATTTTATAAACAATCAAAGGGCAGTATTCACTCTTCTGGTTGCTTTACAAAGGGCAAAAACACTCGCCTTCACGCTGCATGAGTTTAAAGCTCTAATTTCTAATTCCTGTGACAATGAGATCACAATGTTTCCTCAAGACAATGAAGCAATGAAAAACTGCCCCTGAGAATAAGGCAACGGGAAAACAGCCGAGTCTCAACCTACGCTGGTGAAACATAGTTTAAAGGAGCCGAGTCCTAAGAAGCTGACGAGCGCCATTCACTGTGCTGTCCCACAGAGAAAGAAGTCTAAGAAAATGCAGACACTGCTGAGAAGCTGAGGCATTAGATGTTGGCTAAATACATGCTCAGGAACAAGGTGGAGTCAGAGCTTAACGTCTGGCATCCTACAGCTGTACTGCAGAGTGAAAACCCTAAGAAAGCCAACACCTTTTCTGATGCCCGCGTAAGTACTGCTGAGGCCGCTCCTCTTCTTCCTGTGTCGGTACAGCCAGACGCTGAAGACCATGAGGATGATCCAACAGGCCGCGCCGATCCCCGCGATGAAGGCCGGCTGCTTCACCACGTCGGAGATCTGCTGAGCCAGGCTGACCTGGTCCTCCGGGGACACGGGGTTTCCGTGAGAATCTGAAATACCATCTTCTGATTAATTTGTGTTAAATATGCCCTGTGATCAGACAGACATACATATGTGATACATGATGGCTATCATTTTATTCTGTTAATTATTGGACAGTGATCTCTTTTACATTTCTGCAGTTTTGTTTTGTTTGTAGGTTACCTGAAATTGGGTCTTATTATGGAGCTCAGGTTGGCTGTGAACTCAGTATGTAGTCAAGGGTGGTCTAGAACTGGCAGAGAGCCTCCTGCCTCAGCCTCCCCAGTGCCGGGATTACAAGTGTATACTACCATACCTGGTGAGTTTACATTTCTTTCTAATGCGGTTTTCTGCAGCGTAACCATCCATGGGATTTTCAGTTATTTTAAAATTTATAAAATTGTCAAGTTTAAAATGTGCATTTTAATTCAAAACAATCATGTATTTTAATTCTCTATTTGTGAGACAATAAAGACAACAGCTCCACTTCTTTGGATTTCAGAGAACTCTGGAGGTTCCTGCTTAGATAAAATGTCTTGCAACATTGCTGATATAAATATAAAAATGTGGCACTGCAGGATAAAATATTTTAATGCTGTTGTACAAGAACATGGAGTGTTAAACAAATATATAGTAAAGATACACAGTTCTTCATACTTCTATACTTCTATAGGAAATGTCCAACAGAAGTGTATTTCCTCTAGAAGACAGATGTGTAATCTGTGTATACGTGAACTCCCCTCAAGATTACACTGAAGAATTCTTAACTGTCTTCAAAATACTTCATTTGCACCAATGTTCAGAAAGTCTTATAAAACTGAAGTTCATTAAAACACAATGAAATATTAAGATAATGTTATCATTGAAAGAACCACGAATAATTTTTCTTTTAAAATAATAACCAGGCCAAGAAATAGATAAAAGAACATTAAATATGTAAAAGAATTATCAAGTGTTCTGAATAGTCAAAAAGACTTCTATTTAATGTTAGACTTTTGATTCAAGAATTAAAAATTGATGGACTCTATGGATAATAAAATTTACTTATTTTACATTTCTGTCTTAAGCCTACTAAGTTATTTTTTTAGACCCATCTTTATATCAGCTCCCACAGAATAGTCAGGAAAGTTCTTGGAGAAAACTGGGGAGTTTTGCCCTGTTATCAAAGCAGTGTCCGATTTTGTGGGCACTGAGTTTTATTCCAAACCCAATTCTGCCGATGGGTATGACTGCCAGGTGAAGTTTGAATTTTCTTCCCCCTCAATATCAAGTGAAATGTGAAGCCTGCTTATCTGTCTCATTAGTATTGTGTTTTCCCCATTCCTACATCATTTAACTCAGAAGATACACTTGTACTCTATTCCTATGATCTTATATTGGCGCATCGCCCTTCTGAATCTAAGTTGAACTTTCTGACCCCAGAAGGAGGAGTTAAAGACCTCTGCCCGTTTCCAGATCTCTGCTTCCTCCTGTTTCCCCAGTAAGGTCAGGGCAGATCCCTGCCTCACACAGTCCCCTTCTTCAGACAACACAGACACATGCTATCCGACTCAACCCCACCCCTGACATGGACTGCAGGGATGCGCATAGGTGACAATCTCTTAGTCCACAGGACACCTCAGAGTGGACGCCGACTTTTTTTAAGAGCAGCCAGCACTCCACAGGGAACCTCCGCGGGCGACTCCCTGAACACCAAGAAAGCCTGAGTCCCCAAGTGCTCCCTCTGTCTCTGTCTCTCTAGCTCCCCACCTGTGGCCTCCTGGCCAGCCCCTGTCACCTTTCTCCTTTGTTGTTATATCTCCCTTTCTGTTTCTTATCTGATCAACACATCTGGCCCAGCGCTCCTTCTAGGCTTTTCTAGACAGAGGCCGGCTCAGTAGGTCAGACAAAAGCCAAGGGGCATCTGTCAGCCTACATAAGTTTCATGCTCCAGGGAAGGCTGGTCACAGGGTTTGGTACTTAGGCATGACACTGTCTGTTAGGATAAAGACGCTTCCTGTGAGCGGCATAATATGCACATCCACAACCCCGTCAGGGCAGGGCCAGAGTTCAGAAGCATTCTGTAGAGACAGACTGCGGAATTATTAGAGAGAAATACAATTCAGCTTATACAATTTGCTCTACAAAAAAAGAAATGTTTTCCAGTCCAGTAATGATTTTTTTTCCCAGAAAAAACTGATACAACTTCTATCTGAACAATATTTCTTAAAAATAAAATAACCTCTGTGCCTTTACAGATTATTTTTCTTGCTAAATGATACTACATTTTAATAAGACATTTGGCAGGAAAAATAAGCAGTCTCTGATGGTGACAGAAGGAGCCCTTAGGAACACAGTACCCCTTTCAACACGAAATGCAATTCCTTCTCATGTTCAATGTGTGGACTGAGGAGGCATTGCTTTTTTTTATTCTTGAACAGAATTCCAGATTTTATTCTATGGAGGGTCAAGGCTGAAAAACCTATTTTCACAAAGAGTCACCTGCCTTCAACTGTTTGTTGACTGAAAGTTTTATTTCGTGTTCCAGACCCTTTTATCTCTGGTTATCCTAAGAGCCCTTCATCCTCTGAAAGTTCACCAAGCAAACCTATTCTTTTTATTCCTAATACACCCTTTGTATCCGTTAGGTTTATAGATTTCATGGCTATTTGCACAAGGTTAAGTTGAGTAGCTTCAGATTTTATGGAAACAGCCAAGAGAGGTTCTATGCAAGCGACCATATGGGCTTAGTGGAATAAAGTGCAGTGTGACTAATGAATTACAACAGCCCCGCTGTATCTCGGGCTTTTTCTCGCTGCAGCTGAGGCCGTGTTAAGATATGGAGAACTGGAATATTTATGATTTCAAGAAAACCAATTTGACCCTGAAACCTATGATTTAAAAATAATAAAATTACAGATGGCCCTTTCCCAAGTTCATCTTCCAAAAACAAGGACTATGAGTCGTATGTTACAAACATAGGAAAACAATGTCAGCTATGGGAAGGGTCATCACAGTGCAATTGGTAGTCTTACTGTTAACCAGGCAATGCTGACATTTCACAGCAATAGGACATGTCTGAATAACAATTATTTCTTTAACGTAACTGTTTCTTTTATGTCTAATATAACATCGGGACTGATGCGTCAAGTGAATTTTCTATTATTTCTTGCATTGTTTGAATTAAACCAGGAAGCTATTTTTGTTTAAAAGTCATGTATGAAATTATTGCTTTGAAATGTGCTAAATGAAAAAGAAAAGTTCAAAAATCAAATTCTGGCCCATGGCTGTGCTAGGAAGAAAGCTCCGTGACCAGCTTGGCTAGGCCTGTCACAGCACAGGCCTAGAGAAGCAGGCCCTCAGCCAGGGACCGTTTTTCAGTGTCCCCACTCACCAACTTGTAGTCACAAGAGGCACAGCTCCAGATGCAGCCCACTTAAACCCACCCGTGGAGTAGGTCCTTCCTTTCCCCTTTTCTACTGGCCCAGAGGAAGTCCAGGTTAAAAAATTAAGCCAATCTCTGTGTGGAATGAAGTCCCACACAATACAAAAATTTTATGGAGCTTTACCACAGAAATTTTCACAAATATGTAAAGTGTGATAAGGACAAAACTGCACTGGATGTTACGTCTTTAAAAAGATTTATTACCATATATATTGCTATTGATCTTCCTTAAAATCTTGCCCCTCACTTTGAACACACTTATCCCATTATTCTTGCCACTTCCGGAAGCAGCTCTGAAAGTCTCCCTTCCTCAGTGTCCCTAGCTGTGTGGTCCTGGCTGCTTCCATGCCCTGCTCTGGCTCACAATGCTTACCTGCTATTGTCCCATTGACTGGGGCAGGGGTCAGACTCAGTGAGTAAGGTGGGTGAGGGCACCTTGTGACCTTTTTTGAGCCTACCTTTCCCCTGGAAGACACGACAGCAGCATTCGCTGTATTTTTGGTAATTGCTCATAAAAACAAGATTTCCAGGGTGACTTCAGAAAATGGCAACTACATGGAATACGTGTGTTCAAAGCTAGGGTGAGTATTCTGAGGAGGACTAATGGCAGTGTGCATTTTATTGTAATAAACTTTCTTTTATTTGAACACACACCTCATCTTTTGATCAGCCCTTGTTTATGCTAAGCAGGCAGCGTTGTCTTAACACTGGAATATCAACAGTATTTTCCAAATGAATGTTATGGCCTGTACGTATTGCAACAAAGTTAATCAAAGACAAAAGTTTCTTAATTTTGAATTAACTGTTGGAAGTCATTTATATAAGCATGCAAATTTAATATGTACTCTTTTGTTAAGTTATATTAATGTTTTGTGCATCTTTGTATATCCTTGTTTATCATCTGAAATAAAATAAGTTGAACTTCTGATTCGTGACATACAGACATAAAATTGCCCGTGGAGGTCTCCATAACTTTCATTATTTAAATGTCACTTATTAAAATCTGACCTTTTCTCCTCACTTTTTAGTAACATTAGTATTTTGTTTCTGTTTTTGTACATTTAAGATTTTACTAGTAATCACCCACTGATCTATGTATCATGTTTATACTGAATTGCCTCCAGTGCCCTATAGTCATGAATGCTTCTATGTCGGGTTTTAAAAAAATCCAAGTACTTTTGAAGTGCAGATTGTATTTAACTGTCTAAATAATTACTAATGTAAACACGCTCCAATGCTCTTTGGTGCCTCCATTTATCTTTTGTTATGATAAAAGGCTTACAATTTTAAATAGACAGAAATGTAAACATAACTTTTGCATTACTAGAAATGTCTAACACTTGGATTAAATTTTGCATGGAAGGGTTTTTTTTTTTTTTTTTAGATTTGAAAACCAAAAGTGAGCTCCATTAGGTTACATACTGTGTCTTTCTTATTTGCTGAGGCACCCTTGGTGGTCTTTTACTACCATTTGTCGAAGAGATGGAAAAAAATGCCTTAGAGAAGATTAGAACATTATGAAATAATGACATGAAATATTACTCAACATGTGTGCTGGCGTAAGCTTAAATTTAGTTGTGCAGTCATGTGCTACATAGCAGTGTTCTGGTCAACAGTGAACCACATATGTGGCTATGGTTGCATAAAACTACACAGGCTAATGACGTCACAGATGTCTTAATTGGTGGCAGTACACTCCATGACATTCACACGAGGACAAATTGCCAAAAAACGTATTTCTCAGAATGTATTCCCAATGCTAAGTAATGTGTGACTATATTTATACCTGTAACTACCTGTTTAAAATAGATAACACCAAGCTAAGGATATAGCTCAGCGGCCTCAGTGCCTCCCGGGCTAGCGCAAGGCCCTGAGTTCAATTCCCAGTACCAAAAAGAAAAAAAAAAAAATCACTATCCACATTGTAGCTGTAAGGCACTTCACATATTTTACTGAACTGGCAACAGTGGCTCAACCACATGCGAAAGCCGGAAAGGAGAAGAAGCCCCATGGGAGCTGCATGGACACTTACCTAACTGGATAAACTGAGGCTCACTCTTCACCCCAGGTCCGGCCCCAGTGCTGGCTGCCACTTCCACGCTGTACCGGATTCCAGGAACCAGAGAGGGAATGACCACGGAGAAGGTGGAACCATCCACGGTCTTGTTTATATGGTACCGCGTCTCATTGCCCAGACACCAAACCTGTAGGGAGCGCATAACAAATTCCAAGCTGTTAAATGACCTGACTTAATGGAAAACCAGTGTGGGAGCTGGATGGAGTGGAGACCAGGACAGAGGTGAGATCTGCCATGAACCTACTGTCGAGAGTCATTCTGCCCCAGTACGGATCTCTGAGAGGGCTCTTGCAACCTAGTACTGGGGAAGCTTCAAGAACCCTTTCAACTTTCTTGGACACCCTCAAAGAGCTAAATAAGACAAGTCTACACATTTTTGCTTGAAGACACTTTTCAGTACACATAATGAGGCTGTACATCAGCCCAAACCATCAGGTTTTTCTTCTTTTTATTTTTCTAGCATTATGAAATTCTTTGCCAAAAATAAAAGTAACTTGAAGAAACCTGTGCAGATCCAGATAAACAACAACAACCTATCAATCATCATTCTAAGCTTGCTTTACAGGTATAATCCATGATGATCAGATATAAAACCAAAGAGAGCAAAGAGGGCTTAGTCAATACTTCATTAGTTTTTTGGGACACAAACAGCTGGCACTGTCACTGTCAGCTCTTTTACACAAAATCCAAGGAGCAATTTAAAGGGAGGGTGAGTTTCAAAATAATACAAAATACTTTATGTAAATATGATTATTAAAAATAAAACTTTACTCAAGAAGTAAAGATCTAGAATTTTATTCAGCTTTATGGGGTGCTTAGACTATTTTTGTAATGAAAAAAAAACTGGCAATCTGATCTTATATTTAAATGAGAACAGGAATACATCTTTCACAGCCTATAAAGAATGTAGGGAATAACTATGCAATTGATATGAAAGAAAACATTAGTGTGATTATCAAGTTATTACTCATTAACTTTGACAGGAATATTTACGATAGAAAATGAGTTTGAAGAACCTAAAAAATGTAAACTATGCTGTAGTCCTTATTGTAAATTTTACTGTCTTTTAGCCTCTCAGCAGTAAAATTGTACAATGTCCCCCCATGGCTCTGCTCTCTGCACTTTTCAGGACTCCCTGTTCAGGGTTTGAGCTGAATGTAATCCCATGGCACAGTGTTGGTATGCATGCTCAGACACCCGTGTGTCCCTGGTTACTCCTATTTACCACTGGGCGACCTCAACTCGCTCCTGATTTGGAGACATTATGTTGTTACCTAATGTGGCAGTGGAGAAGGATATATGTTACTCAACAAAATAAAAATATTCTAAAAATTGCAAAAAAATTAGAGAGACTCATAGAGTGATCTCGTGCAGTATTTAAGAACTTGGGCAGGGTATGGCACTATTTGGACTCAGTTTCCATAAGAGAAGGCTCCCTGGAAGAGTAAACCATACTCTGTATGCTTTATGATATCTCTGAGCAGTGTGTCGGATTAGCTTCAAGTAGACTATTGTCTAAACTGTAATAGGAAATAGGATTCAAAGTTAGTCTGAAAATATCAGTGCCCTTTATCACTTGATCAATAGCCTTTCATTTTTTTATTTGAAAGTTAATATTGTTCTAATATAGTTTCAGTGGCCAATACCAGCAAAGAGACATTATACAAAGATCTGATCATTTGGAAATAAAGGCCCTTTTGTGGCTATTTCCCCCCAATTATATTACGCAGATGAACAGAAGCCACAAACTGATTTTGTACCAGTCAATCAGGTTCTGAAAGGCATTTTATTATTTTAAATTGACCATGAAGCTAAGTGAAATCCACCCTTTCACATTTCTTGAACAGAGAAATGAGTTTTGATCTTAGAGGAAAATGCCTGCATTACACAATTTTGCTTGACAGCTAGGACTCCGTCTGGCTTTAAATCTTTGAGTCTTCTCTAACAGTCTGTTTATCTGGACTGGCACAGAGGAAGCATCCTGCCACTTTCCAGTGTTGAAATAACTTTGAAACTCATGCGAAAGCACTTAAAAAGTACGGACATATTTACTTTTTAATAACTTAGTTATGCTACAACATCTTATTTTAGATACTGTCAAATATCCACAGTGCATTTATGGTAGTTTAAATACTTTTTAAAAGTGTTTTAAAAGTAGTTTAAATACTTTTTAAAAGTGTATCCTTATTACCACACATAAATTTCATAAGCTGATTCTCAAAAAAAAAAAATAAGCTTAGTGTATCTAGTCATTGTACAGATTAATTTGCTATTCAAAACATTTCTGGGGTTTTTTTGGGGGGGCACCTTAAGTAAGGATGCACATCAGAGTCACCTAGAGAGATTTACCAAACTGCTATGCAAGGGACCCTCGTGGGCCAGCTGAGGCACGGTCTCCTAGCACTGAGGCCAGCAGTGTGTATTTGGAAAATGATTCTACACGTGCTTCTGGTGCTGGTCTGGAGTTGAAAACTCTTGACCTATGCTAGAGAAGGTAGATGTGTGGACCTGCTTAATCAGTTCCTTTCCTTTCTTTTCCTTTTTTGTGTGTTTTGTTTTGTTTGTTTGTTTGAGGCAGGGCTTCAGGCTGCTCTGGAACTCGTGACAATCCTCCTGCCCCAGCCTCCCAAGTACTGGGATTATAGGCTTGTGACACCACAGCGGGCTTTAACCATAGTTTCATACTGACGCGTATTCGTTAAGGTGTCTACTCCCAGTCTCAGTAGTTTCACATTACGGAACTTTTCAGACCTCAGTTCCATATCGCAACCACAATTTGAAATATTTACATGTACAAAATAATGACTTAAATTACAAAGCTTTTCTAATAACTAGAAAAGTGAGTATCACACAAGTAGAAATCACTGTGTACAATACGAATTTGTCAGTTAAAATTCTTCTAGCATGCAGCATGTTTCCAAGAGTGTTGGAAAACTGTAAATAAAAACTATTTGCCTTTGAAGTTTCCCTCACCCAGTGTATCAATTATTCATCTCTTATTGATTAGGAAGGTGATCTTACAAGAAAGATTCATTAATACAGTAAATTCTAACACACCATCTTTAACTGAATCTCATGTCTCATGTTCTCATAGTGGTTTAAAATATTTGCTTAATTCGTATGCATGTTAAGACTGTATTCATTGAAAACGGCTGATTATTTCACAGATAAAAATAGTTATTCATACTTACTAGATTAAGTTCCTTGATAATACATTACATATGTTTAAAATGTATGTAAAATTACAGAAATTTATGTAGTTTTTCTCTGGGATATGAAATTCTCCTTAGAGACTAAAACCAGGTTTATAGAAAAAATAATTTTCACACACATCGAAATAACTTTTTTGACTTAGTTCTAGAGTTGTACAATTTTAAAGATATAAAATAAGCCAATCATTTTTGATTGGATTTGACTATGTATAGCCAGTTCTATAGAGTAACCCGCTTCTGAAAATATATTTAAGCTCTTTTTTGGAATAAAAAAACTATTACCATTAAGTTTGACGCTTGTATAAACATAGATGTATTAATTATTTTAATCATTTATAGTCTTTCTTTTAAATTAAATATTTTATATAGGTTTTCTAGCAAATAAAAATTTTCCCAAATCAATACCTAAATGAAAAGTATTTCTTAAAGTAATTTAGCAATTTGGTAGTTTTGCCAGAAGAGGGAGCCAAATATCTACAAACAATTTACCAAGCTTGCTTTTCCTTTTGTGTGCGTAGAGAGGGTGCCCATCGTAAATTAACACGTCTGCATTACCTTATACTCCTGCACCATTCCATTCTGAGTACCCTCAGGGGGGGGCTTCCAGCGGACCAGAATAGCAGTCCCATTTCCGTCATTCTTTGAGACAGTTACACTTTGGGGTGGGGCACTGGGTGCTATTAAATAGTTTTTAAAAGAAGTAAAAAAGCTTTTTAGATTATGTTAAGAGAACATGGAAAGCAAATCATTCATATTTACCAAAGATATTTATACAGCAATTATACTGATAGATGCATGTTTGAAAGATGTATGTTATCTAACTGTCTCAAGCCACTTGTTTTACTTGAAGTCTGCCAACACATTGCTATTAATTTTCCATAACCAAAGTTACACAAATTATCTCCACAAAACTTCAAGACAATTATCAATACCTTTTGCGCCTAATCTCGCACCACACCAAAGAAAGTGTCCAAACTATGGAACATAAATGCTAATCATTCACAACGTTATGCATATCCTGTCATTTATATAGTGAGGAACATTAGGGGAAATTCTGGGACTATTTGTTTATTCATTTGGTCTTTTTGAGACAGGGTCTCAATATGCAGTTCAGGCTTGCCTTGAAACTCATAAGGATCCTCCTGCCTCAGCCTCCTAAGTGTTGGGATTATAGGCACGTGCCACCACACCTGGCTCTGGGATTCCTTTTTAGACTACACTTGTACCACGTAATTTTTACTTTTTTGTAAACGTTACTGTCTGATTTTCAGGATGGCAGCCACACAGGTTTGTCTGTAACTGAGAAGTTTCCAGAGATATGAGGCATAAGGAGAAAATTTTAACCATGGAAAGTCCCAGGCAAACCATGGTATTACTCACTTTATCTAGAAATCATCAACTGAGCTAACATTCAATAATTTAACAGTAAGCATCTTCAAATGTGAACTTTAGCTCTGAATAATTAAATATAGACTATATGTGTGTGTGTGTGTGTGTGTGTGTGTGTATACAGTAATACAGTAAAATGTTCACGTTTGCAAATTTTCTCGTGTGTGCATGTACATCACTATGGAGATAACTCACCTACCATAACACTTTGTTTTTAGAGTTGTTCTAATTAAACACATTCTTCTAGCATAATATGTTTAGCATGAAGACAGTTAATAAATCTAACGCTCTACTAACATTTTACAAACTTTAATTAAGTTAATAAAAGCCCAACAAACACACTGCAATGCACAGAAATCACACACTTTATCATACTTGCCTTCTTCTAAGGTTTTGGCAAACTTGATTTCACTATCTGCTCCTTGAAATTCATTAAAAAAAGGGCGCGCCTTGATTTCGTAGTTGACTCCCTTTCTGAGGTCAGGGATAACCACACTGTTTTTGGTTGAGGCCCTCACTTCAAACACTAACCACTCCGATTCCCCATGGCTGGCTCCAGTTGGCCGATAGAGAATTTTGTATCCTTGAATATACTGGGACTGTTGGTCCACCTGAAAACAACACATAAAAATGTAATCTTTCATATCTTTTTATTGCTTCATTGGAAAATAACAAAAAATAAATGTAGTAAAGTGCAAAATAAAAATCTACAAGGCTCTACCCTATGTATTGCTAGTTTAAATAAGTAGAATACTAAAAAATCATTATTTTTTTTTATTTTTGGTACCAAAAATCAAACTCAGGACTTTGGGCTTGCCAAGCAGATGCTGTGCTTCTGAGCGGCATCCCCCACAAAATCAGGACTTTTGCATGTTGATATTAATTTATATACTAAAGACTTATTATCTGAGAGTCTGGTAAGGATAGAGGGGGATGTACTTTATTACATTTTATTTGCGAAGTCTACTTACTGCCTGGAAATATTTCTAAGCTTAAAAAAAGTGTGATAATGAACATATGATAAATTATATATTCTAGTTAATACTTTATATTTCTTTTCCCAGAGACTACTAAAGTATAATAGAAAAAAAATACACAAAGGTAAAACTTATTTTCTCCTTCAAAACCAGACCATAGCTACCCCAATAAACAATGCTTACATGATAGAGTTTTCATTTGTGAAGAAGTGAGCAACGGGCAGCTCAATTACACACATCTATCAACAGAAGTCACCTGCTTCTTAAAAACAAAATCAAATATGGCAACAACTCACAGTCCAGTGCACTTCAATGGAAGAGGAAGAAAGGATGGTGGGGTTGTGCAGATGCAGGACAACGTTGCCAAGCTCTCTCTGCACCTGCTTGTGGTCCACTCCCTGGCTTGTTGGTGGGACATCTGTAACAGTTCAGGAAGAGGGGGTTAGGGCCTTCACAACGCTGGCAGATGAGATGACAGCTTGGTGAAACAGTCCTTTCCTATATTACCAACACTCAGAAAAGAGGAACCATTGGCACTGCAGAGCCAACTTGACACAGATTAAGAACAACTTCACTTTGTTATTGGGAGTCGAAGAACAGCAACACTCAGAGATGGGGGAGAGGAGACAGGAGGCGGAGGAGAGAGAGAACAAGCAGGGCATACACAGGGCGAAAGGGGAAGAAGCAAAGATAGCAATAGCAAATAGCCACTTTTAAGAGCTCCTCCTATCCTGCCATGATCATTTTCTCTCTGAGACTAAGAATGCTAGTGCAATCTGAGTTTCTTAAAAACTTCTGTATGACAGGAACTATGTAACAAGGAAAAAACAACACAAATTGCTGTAGAGTGGATGGGTGAGGAAAAGTACAGGGTCATGGTGTGTGGAGAGGAGGCTCGGAAAGAAGTTGGACATTTTATATCTTCTCAGGGGACTCTGTTATTTCCAAAATAGGGAAGATGGCAAATGAGTGCCTATGCCACCAATAAGGGATAGAAACAAATCCGATTAGATTCATTAGAAAAGAGCACTTCGTGCTCATTTAGGGAGATGCCCTGGTTATCGTACAGTTCCCTGGGCTGGTTGTATTGTTACAGGATGGTGTAACTATTGCTTCAGAGCCAATGCATTTTAATGAAGAATTCTCAATCACAAAGCCACCACAATTTCAGAAGGAAGATAAGAACACTATAAAAATTAAACTGAAATCGGTGCTCATTATGCGTACTTTTCTTTTTCCCCAAAAAGGATGGGTTTGGTCAAATTTATTAAAGTTCGTACTTTACAAAAACTGCTCATTTCCTAAAAGGTTTTCTAAATGCAGATGAGTTACTTTATTAATGACAGTAACAGGAAATGCAGAAGAGAGAAGAAAGTACAGTTTATTTTTTTCCGTCAAAATTCTGCTTCTCAGAGTATTGTAGTTTGGCACAGACATTTTAGATTATTCACCATCCAGTGGAAAACAAAAATGAGAATTTTAGCTTTCTGAAATACTAAACAGCTTCTAAGAACCAACTTTCGGTAGAACAAAAAAGTATGAATAGTAAAACCAAAATCTGTGTCTCTGATAGAATTCAGGGAAGCCAGGCAAATCAACAAAAGTGACTATTAAGGCCTGAGATACTATTTGTTGGTATACAGACTCAAACTATAAACTAAGCTTACAAATAAACAAAAAGAAGAAGCGCACATGAGGTAATTCTTGTATCCCAATGCGGCTACTGCTGGCTGTCACGATCCTGTTGTCACAGGTTGCACATAGCACTTGCTTGACTGTCACTTCTCTAACTAGGGCACATTTCTTTCCTACTGATCTCCACAGCCCCTATAACCTCATCTGCCTCCTGTCTCTAGGACCACAGTGAAGTATTTAGAACAAAACACACATTCCACCTCAGCAACTCCCAAACTTTATGATACTGGAAATATTTAATGTTCATTTTGCTACATGTCACATGGTGATAAAATTGTAGGTCCCTCTGAGGACTACAGAGAGAACTGCACTCTGGGAAGTCATACAAAGTGCTTTTCCAGAGTGTACAAGTCAACCCAATCTGTGCAGACTCATAGATCTTACCCAGCACAACACACATAGGAACCACCTGCTTTCTGGAAGATACCTTCAAAATAAACATTTTATACGGTACGTATGATGATTTGTGTCTTGAGTTTTCATTTCTCTTGATTAAAATAAGCCCGCAAGTTAATTCCTTGAGAACATTTGTTAGATTCCTCCACCAGTGTGCCATAGAAGTTTGTAACAGTTTATAATTTCCCATCAGAAAGAAAAATAGAAGGTGATGTCTGATTTTATCCTTTTGAAAAGCAATCGCCAAGGACATGGCTCCAGATGACGTGGAATAATTGGAATTTCCTTTTGTATACTATGTGCATGTTCAGTTACATTCTGCGCATGTACACATTTTATTTGAAAATGGTTACAGAAACTATGCCTGAATCAATTTTAAGCAACCTTTTTTTCTATCTCTGGTTTCTCCCCTTTGGGTCACAAATTCCGTGCCTCCCACAGGACTATGTTCAAGTTTTTTCTCAGGTTCCTTGCTGTGACCATGATCCTCAACCAGACTTTACAGCCTCTCAAAAAGTGTCCAAAAATTAAACGATGACATTGGCTTTCATTACTTCTACTCCTCAGTCCTTTCCTGCTGTGTGGGGGCTAGAAAAGCCACATCTTCCATATGGCAACCGTCTAGAAGGAAAGGACGTCATATTTCCTACACACTTTTTATTTTCTGGGCTGAACATGCCAGGAGCTGTGAGTTTCTTTTCCTATGATGTGACTGTCAGCTTTCATGCAGTGCCATGATCTTTATGGCTTTCTTACAAGTCCATTTGAATACACAGTGCTCACCACAAGCACGTTACTTCACTCATGATCATACCAGTTCCGAGCAAAAAGGAGAAGAGTGCGCGACCTAGACTTAATTCCACTAATCCCAGCAAAAGATGACATTTGTTCTTTTGGCAACTTCATCATTCAGTGGGGCCAGATAGGTTTTTTAATTGACTTCAAACACTACGTTTTCTCCAAACCAGAGCCCAGACACCCACACACACACACACACTCACACACATGCATGTATGCGCGCGTACGCACGCGTGTGCACACACACACACACACACACAGACTCCCTTTAAGCTTAATGTTCTCAGTCCATCCTTTTATAGCTAATATCTTAAACCTCAGTTCAAGTACCAGACATTTTAATCACTCTATTAATTTTAATCTTGTTAGTGCTGGTTCATCCTTCCAGTCTCTCACGGTGTATTTAATACTGCGGCTCCTCTCATTTGGGGCACTAGCTGTCTTTCTTGGGCTTATGACTGCTGTACCTCTTAGGAACTTCTAGTCTAGACTCTGAAAGAAATACAAACATGCCATGGCATAAAATTGAAAAGAAATCTGATCTCATATACCCATATATTGATTAAACAATTTAATCTGTGTCTATCTGGAGGAAGGGGTTGACTTAGCCCCATTTGATAGACTTAGCCCCATTTTAAGACTGAAGCATAAAAGCCCAGACTAGCTTAGTTAAGGACACAGAGGGGAAGACTAAAAAGCTGAGGTGACCACTTCTTGGATTTCAGAATGGCCCTCCCCTTTCCTCATGACTGAAGTTCTGACTGGCATGGATATGTGTCACTTCAATTTTTCCACTAGCTGTGCTTGTACAAAGGGAAATTGATTAAAACCTTTTTAAAAACTTAATTTTCAGATCAAATATTTTAAAATGAGGATGTACCACAAAATCTTTCTTAGGAGTAAAAGATAGAAGAGCATTAAGTAGTAGTAATCAAAAACTTTCAGTCAGAATCCGTTGGAGAACCCTGTACTAGAAACACAAATTTAAACTGACTTCACAGCTGTCTTAATTTCTACATTCTTTATAAATGCGTGTCTAATACTGAAAACCTCAAACTGCCTCAAGACACCCTCCAAGTATATTACAACTCCTGAGGAGGTGACTCATAAGCGCAAATATAGGCACTGGGTGTGTTGAATTCACAGAGCAAAAGACAGACGTGGGCATGTTCTACAGCTTGGCTTGCTTTCTCTGAGAATTATGAAGCAAACAGTCCTCCTGACAAGACTGTTTATATACATACTAAAAAAGACAAAATATGTAACAAGGCCAGCAGACACTATACAAACTTGGAAAAATGTGTCTTGTTCATAACTTATTCCTCTCATTATAACTTATTTATAACTTCTCCTTCAGAAATGTTAAGTCAAGAAAGAAACAATTCCTCTGTATGTTCAGCAAAGAATTTTATATTTATAATTACTGATCCTCCAGTATTACTTTTATTTGCTAATATACTATCAGGCACATTTTAATTATAATCGCATTAGGCTAAAAAAAGGTAATGACTGATTAAAGTGTATTACTTTTTTCAATATAGAATAAATTTTATTCACAGTATTAAAATGATATAACAAGCAAGAGTGTATTGAAAGATAAAAATAATTTCACAAAAGATAAAAACAGTATATCCAAAAATTGTTAGAGTGAATGCTATTTCTAGGTTTAAATATCTTAGAAGTAGTTTTACATAGTTCCATTTTTTTCTTTTATCTGTATCTTCAAACAGATTTGACCAGAAATAGGTCTTTTCCACTTACAAGTTCCATATATCACTACCCACATAATTGACAATGAAAGACAAGTCAAACAGCAACAACAACAAATTATTTTTCCCCTGCTTTGAAGGTGGATGATTGGACAAATGGATTAAAAACAAGTTTCCAAAGATCTCATATTTGCATGACTTTAGGAATACTCCTTGGTTAAGGTAATAACTCAACATTCACCAAAGATAGTGAATACTGAATCTAAACATAAATTTAAAATTATAATATGATTCAGGTGTTATATTCACATGTAACATATCCAAAAATCAAGAAGTCAAGAAATTGAATAAAACACACAACTATTCACACAGTATTTTTGTTTCAGTGTAGCTTTGATTTTAAGTGACACAGTCCCCTGTATTATCAATATTATCTTAAAATTCTTAGTCCAAAAAACAATTAAGTTTTTTAGATATTTTGTCTGTGCATTGAAAATTAATTAAGCAATGTGGACCGCAGAATATAAGCGTCCAATCCCAGTATATAGCACAACTGAGTACCTATAAAATTATAATACTGAAAAATAGTAGGTGTCATTCAGATAAGTAAATCAATATTTACCTTGTGTTTTCACTGGATCTGATATTTGGCTTGGGTCACTAATTCCATATGCATTAGCTGCCCTCACAAGGAAAAGGTAAATTGCATTAGGTTTCAGTCCTTTAATGGCAAATGTTTCTGTCTTCACATTCTCTGCTACAGTCTGCCAGCTGCTACCAGATGCATGGCTAAGGATAGACACGCAGGTTAGAACATGCATATTTAATGGTTAAAAAAAAAAAGAACCAACTGAAACATCATCTTCACTCTACCTGAAGGCCTCTATAATATACGATGTAGGAGTTGCTCCTGAATTCAAATTTGGCTGCCATGATAGGGTCACTGTATTTCTGCTAACATCTGTAACTTCTGGTTTTGAGGGGGCACTAGGGATTAAATTTGGGTCGGTGGGTCTTGGAGGTTGAACTGGAACTCCAAATTCTAACAAGAGAGAAACAAAAGAAAGATGTGTGGAAATATCTAGGTAAGCATATGCATGTAGATAAGACACCCAAACATCTCCGACACAAAGACACGTAGTTCATCAGTTTAGCAATAAATAAACAATTGCATTTTCAGCTTTGTTTTAAAGCAACATGCTGACTCACCTTGAACTTCAATGTAAGCACTCCATGTGGCTTCACCACTGGGGGTGGATGCGGTACAGGTGTACCGACCAGTGTCACCCAGCTGCAAAGGCAGACAGAAAATAAATATTTGGCACAATCAAGAGCTTACTGAGCTGGAAAAGCAATTACAGGCTTGTATATGGTCCATGAATATGGATAATGCCATTAAAATACACTAACCAGAATCTCCTCCTTAATTGAATATATTTTACTGAAAAAGAAGGAAAATAGTGCATAAAGACAGAAGAGATTTTAAATGGTTATTCTAATTAAATAATAAAATGTGGTATTTAAATGCATTAATATTATCAGTGTCAAGGATCAACACTAAAGTATACAATTTTCAAATGGAAAGAGCTGATATTTTGCTAACTAATACCTTTAATAAATCTTATGTTTAAAAGGCTTAGTTAAGATTTTCATCAGTAACATCTCCACAGACATAGACATAAACAGTTATTTTTGGGAACAAACAGAGAAGAAATAGGCATAACAGGATTTCTTCTTAAAGTACCTCCTCTTTTCCTTATTTTTAAAAACTTAAGTTTAGGGTAGTTTAAGAAATTATAAAAACCCCAGGTTTTTATACACAACACAAACACTTTTTATCTCCTGAAAACTGATTGCCAAAAATCTAACACTGGCTGCATATTCAACTTTAAAATCATTAGAAGCACAATAAACTCATATGTCTCTGCTTAAATCATAACTGGACAAGTAATGTTTGACAAAGCAAAAATGTTGTCACCTTGTTCTAGCAACTGCACTAACAAAGTCACAGGAGGTGTCACAAAGAAGTACAACAGGACAACTTTCGTGGCCCACAAAATGAACTATGATCTAAAGCTCCCAAGAAGTCACCCACAGTAGACAGTAAAGCAAATAAAATTTATGTCTATTGCTGTCATGCCTATTCTGTCATCTGTCCCAGGAGCTTGTCTGTTCTTGACCTAAAAAAGAAAAATCAAAGCAGCCCTGAAAGAATAGGTGTGGAAGGCATTACCTGGGGAAAGGAAAGCCCTAAGCTTACCAGCCGTGGCCCGGTCACCATTTCAGATTCTGATTTGAAACACACACTTGCTGTGCACCACGCTTCAGAGCTTTGGTCTACACGTACAGTAGTGTGCA
The DNA here is from genome assembly GCA_004027295.1 of Dolichotis patagonum. Classification (NCBI taxonomy): domain Eukaryota; kingdom Metazoa; phylum Chordata; class Mammalia; order Rodentia; family Caviidae; genus Dolichotis; species Dolichotis patagonum. Next base: position 106,797 of record PVJX010001542.1, read on the forward strand.
ACTGTAAAATGCTGAGCCACACACTCTAGAGCTGTTCAAGTACCCTGCATGTAGAATGGTGCTAGAATATAGCTTGGAGAGAAGCTGCACTGTATCACACCTGGAAGGTATTTCCTCCCTAGCATTCACCATCTATGTCCTTCAGTAGGGCTTAGAAAGCTTTCTTCCTGCATGGAACTGTCAACTATTTGCCATGGGCTAAAGAGTGGGCCAACTCATTTTAAATATATTCACGTGTCTGAAAAGTGTCTGAAAAAAAATGAAGCACCAAATTAAAAAATATGTAATCATTTTAGTTGGGATTACATTAATCCAAAAAGATTTCAACACTAGTTACTGAAGACACAAAGTAAATGCAAACAGGGTGCTTGGGGTGTCATTTCCAGTTACCTTAGCATATCGGATCTGCAGCACGCCAGACTCCAGCTGTTTGATTCGAGAATCCTGGGTTGAAACAAGGACTCCATCCTTTCTCCACAAAATTGTGGGCACTGGACTGCCCGTGGCCACACAGCTGAGGACTAAGGTACCATCCACTGCTACCGTCTGGTTCACAGGACCTTGTCGAATGACTGGGGGAGGTCGATCTGCAATCACTGCCAGAAGAAACAACAGAAAATGGGTTTTTGCAACTGGAAGCAATTTTCTCATCATCTGACCAACAGCAGTTGCTATAGGCTTTGAAACAAACTAAAGATAATTAAGCAAGTAATTAAAGTAGGAGACATGCATTATTCAGAATGCATTTACATGATGTATGGATTCAGAATATTAAAATGAGATACGACGTTCTCGTCTCAAATGACCAACCACTGGCTGAGACCACGTCATTGTCAAGGAATTTATATAAGAGCTCGGGAACGGAATGGATTGTGGATGGTGAAGTCAGTATACAGTTGTAAGGCTGGAATACTATAAATATAAAGAAAATATACATAAAAACATTTCTCCCTAGGAAAGACATGAAAAGTTTTAATGAATGATCCAAAGTCAACCTGACATTTTAAAACTGTTTTTTTGTCCAAGGAAAAAGTAATGGTTCCATACCAGCATGTTTAACAATTTTTAATTAAAAAATAGGATTTGACTTTCATTTACACACCAGTTGGATTGAATTTCTATATCATTTCATTTGATTATTTTGGTATTAAAATATACATGGGAGAAAAACTGACCAACTCTAATGATTTCAAAAGGAATTAGAAAATTGCCCAAATACATCACTGGTAGGATGATTCCAAAACATAACACAAAATGGTGGTCAGACTGGACAAATACCATACACCCATATTGGAGTTAATAGGATTAGCAAATGGATTTCTGTTCACTATATTACCTTACAATAGTTTTGATGCACTATTTAAAGTAGCAATAAGAAGCATTTTATTACATATATGAAATTGCTCTTATTATGTAAAATCTAAAAGTTGAAAACTTTCTCTGAAATAAAGTCATTATTTTACAGAAGATCTAAAACAAGTATAGGAAAAGTATAACTCTACCAGAAACAAGTTCATATCTCCTGATTTACATCCTTTTAATGAAACTCGACAGATTTTTAAGTGAATAAAAAGAAGAAAAGCTTCAAGAGTTTTCTGTAATTATTAAGCTTTAAAAATTCTGAGTATCAGTTAAAGTAAAAAAAAAAAAAAGACAAGATTAAAACGTAATTTTACAAAAGAAGACTCCAAGAAGTCTCCTGATTAAAGGAAGCTGGTTGACAGAGTAACTAATAGTTGGATGTGATAATTTGAAAATCTACAAGTGTCATGTTCAAACTTTTATGCACCAAAGATTTTCATAAGCTGGGGTCACACCTCAATTTGTTCCTCATTAATCATGCAGCAATTATTAGTTTCATGGATCTAAATTTTTTAATAAAGGAAATCAATGAAGTGAAATCAGTAACTTCACTATCCTCTTGCAGTGTTCTGTTATGCTTTCATTAACTGGTGTGAAATTTGCTAATACTTATAGGGTATATAAAAAGACAGAATTCTGAAACTTGTCAAGAGTGTTGAAAAGTACTACATGGTTGAAAAATGTAAGCCAATAATTCCTTTGCCTAAAATTTTTGAATTGCTTCTATATTATTTGTCGAGATTTGCTAAAATCAAAGAGAGGTCCCTCCTAATATGTATGATAAAAAGAATGAAAATATTTCATTATACTGGCATTTAATAAAGCCACTTGTGTTCCTTTTATTATAAGAATGAAAGAATATGTACCTCCAGGCATCAATTACATTAATAAGAGAGTGCTTCTCTAAAATTGGTTATAATTAACCAAATGAAGATGTAGATTTACTCATTTCCGTTTCTATGTTTACAGGTCTTTTATATTTGTATCATATTTAGCATGAGACAGATCTCTCCATTCTTTCTATCCCAGTTTATTGCTGTTTCTTCTACCATTTATTTTTGCATTGTTTCTACTCTGCAGTTCAAAAACAATAAAGCAGGAAAAAATCAGCATCACCTGCCATGAATCTTTGTGAAAGTTCTTTAAAGTCTTCAAATCTACGGTTTCTTTTCTTTTCTTTTTTAAATCTGTAAAATGTGGATAATTGTCCTAACCAGTTCAGGGGATTGCCGTGAAGACTTAAATAAAATAATAAATATGAAATTACTTGGTTAACTGGAAAAGGCTACATACTCATATGTACTCTGTTACCGCCTCTTATTCTTTTCTGTAAAAATACCTAATAAGTAACTAGAGCTTGAAGATTTAAGAAATCATTAAGACAATGCCATTTTTTTCTAGGCAAAGCAAATGAAATCCTGGCATTGTCATTTACTAGAATACGATACAAATGTTTAAACTTACACACACCAAAGCATGTCACACATTCAAGTCAAGTTTAAGTGTAGAATTTACAGGACTAACCTCAAATCAGGGTCTAATATGTTCTCACTGGAGTTACAAAAATTGAAATACAGTATCAGGCAGTGAAAGAAGAGTATGAGAAACAAATATTTGGTAAACCAAGTAAGCACATGAACTTTGGGTCAGAAAGACTCAGTTTTGTGAAATGGAAATATCCTCATCTTCCCTGTCTGATCTCTACAAGCCATTGTTGCGCACTTGAGTGTGGCCATGGTGATCCGGGAACCGAGGTACACTTTACTTAATTTTAAGTAAATTAAATTCAAATTTCAATGACCATTGTGGCAAGTAGCTACCATACGGGACAATACAAAATTGCTTAGTTCTTCTACATATTTCTCAAGGATTTTGTCATATCTTTTCACTATTGTCTGCCTCAGTTTCCTCATTAGTAAAAGAAGTGGTCAAATTTAAACCTATCCATACATAATAAATTCCTAGCATAGTGTTATACTAAGTAAGCACTGAATAATGCTAGCTTATTTCTAGCATGGATATGTTAGCAGTAGTAGCTGTAGCAGTGGCAGCACTATGGGTAGTGTGATTCTGTTAACATTTTATAACATCTACGGATCTTTCCCCCACATGCAATGTGAGCCCGAAGGACCTTAAATAGAAGTTACATTATTAGAATACAATATACTACCATGACTAAAATACTACTGCATTGATACTTATAAATGTATTTATGGAGTAATTTTAAATGAAAAAGAACAGAGCGCACATCCAGTGACTCGGGTGCATGCATGAAAATTCACATTTAAATATCAGTGAATATCAGCTATGTAACACAATTGTCATCTATTTCCAAAGGGCTTTCATTGCATCACATCTTTCAATCCTTTGAATTAGGCTGTAAGATACTATCATCCCATTTTTAGAATCAGAAATTGAAATTTTGGAAGTTCGAGGGACTTGTTCAAATTAAATAGTAACTGTCAAATTTTCATCTAAACAAAGAGATATCACATTTTGAAAATATATATAAATACATACATATAGCACTTTTGAGAGAGGAATACAAGTGCTTAATGATTATTAACTGATTTTTTTCCTACATTCTGGTAATCAAGTAAATATTTTCAATTAATGCATGGCATAAATTTGTATGTTCCTGAGTCAAATGCTATCAGGGGTGCAGCATAGCCTACAGAAAAGCAGTATTTCAAGGACAGCTGTTACTTTTGTGTCTCATGCATTATTCCGCCTTGGCCTTTGTCCTGTTTGCAAACAATAAAGAAGGTCAAGAAGCTGAAGTCAAAGAATATTGAGAACATACTCTGCCTACTAGCTATCCTTTTGACCTGACTTGCTTATACAAAAATGTTGATATTGTATGCACTCAAAATAATTAGTTTTACCTATAAAGAATGAGCCCACATATGTAAGTTTAAAGAAAGTCAATCAACTCCAAGATAAAGAAAAAACGACTAAAAATATACTACCAAAATAGCAAACACAAAACCACTTAGATTCCCTCAGAAATTATAAGATGAAATAAAATACTTAGTGTTCAGCATGAACTAGCTACTAGGAATGAATCTCAAATTCATATATGCAGTTTTTAAAAACATATTAGTAAAATTTCTATGTGCGACCTAGTCACAAATACAAGGACTCATGATAGTGCCATGTTAATTGGCACATGGAAATTTTTACTTTCTATTATAATTGTGAGAATAAGCGACACAAGAATATGTTAGCATGTTTTCTTCTTTTTTCATATATATCTATATACATATTGCTTTACAAAGTTGCACATATAAATATGTGTGCAATTTTATATTTTACTTTTTCTACATTTTGTAGTCTTTCCAATCCTGATTTAATGGCTATAATGCATATAACATAGAAATATTTTAAGTCATTCTAAACTATTGTACCCAGTACATACATAATATGTACTATAGCCAAGGATAACTGTTTGAGCTTTTGATTATTGGTGAAGTCGAGCTTAATCGAGAGCTTGGTGTTTCTTTCTTCTCGCTTCTTTCAGTCACTTAATAATTATTGAGCATTCACCACATGTTAGAGACTAGTTGAACATTGGGTGCACAATTAACTTGACTGAACAGATACAAACTCCAATAAAATGAAATAGGGTCCAATGAATTTATGAAAATAAACAGAGAACATAGGCACTTATAGACACAGTCTGTCTATAAACAGTAGAGGTACAGAAATAGCACCTATATTTGAGGAATGAAGGAATGCTTGATGGAAGTGAAATTTTAAATTAGAGGAAACAACATATTCAGAATCCTTAACAGAAAGAAAAAGTTCATCAAACACAATATAATCAGGCATATGAGCAACACGGTATTCAGAGCTAAACATGCAGGGGGTGAGAACATGCATTATCAGAATATGAATATCGTGCAGAATAACACAATTCATGCTCTAAAAATGTCCTCTAGAGTTTCTTGAAATTAAGTATATTTACAAAACTAGTCAATAGTACACTTGCTGGTAAAATAGTCAAAGTTCTCCCTCTGAAATTAAGATCAAGAGAAATACATCCACTATCACCAAATCTACTCACTATAATGGAGATCACAGACTAAGATAAGACAAAGGAGAAGAAAAAGGTATAAATATTCAAGGAAGAAATAAAAATGGTCTTTGCAGTTTACTCATGTTGTACATAACCTAACAAAATATTAGAAATAGTAAGTACATTTACTAAAGTTTTTGGTTCAAGGTTGTTATATATTAAGTCAGTTGTACAATTAGGCACTTTCTCAAAAAATTCAATAATGAAATTTGAAAAATACACATGCAGCCACATCAAAAATCATGAGATACCTTAGATATACCTCTAGTAAAATGTGCAACAAGTTTACTGTGACAACTCTAAAACACTGAGAGAAATTGAAAAATCTAAATTAGTGTCCATGTATTATATATATATATACATAAATTGATATATATCATATATATGATATATACCGATTTCCTCAATCACTACCAGTCTTTTTTAAAGACTTACTATAAAGCTAAAATAATTAAGACCATAAGTAACGGTATAAACTGATAAGTGGAACAGAATAGAGAGACTACAATAGCCCACACATCTATATTAATTTGAATTTTGATAAAGTGCTACTTCAGTTATATAGGAAAAGGATGAAATTTTCAATAAACATTTATGGGACCACTAGTTTACATGTGGGGTTAAAAAACAATAATTTTGACCACTAACTCACACTCTACAATAAAATATTATTCCAATGTGCATCAAAAACTTGAATCTGAAATGTATGAAAACCGCAAGTCCAAGAAAAATTAATACACCATAGCAGTAATTGTAAAATAAAAGTAATATATTAGTCCTAATTAAATCAACTACTTAATTTTTACCTTGCCATTAACAAAATTATTGAGGAGAAATATTTACACTATATATATAGCTAACAAAGACTTTTACCTATAATATATTGTACAAAAGAAAGGATGAAAAAATAGTATACATACCTACAAAAAGACACACCAAAAGGCATACCTACCAAAAAGTACTACCAAGATAGTTGAGTGCACCCATTACTAGACAAGAATTGGGATATTTTGCTTTAATAATAAAAATCCTAAACTGAAAACATCAATAAGGAAGCATGTAAATAAACTGGATTTTATTTATACACTACACAGTGCCACAAAGAGAATGCACTCCATATCAGTTTAGATGCAAATTTAATTAGCAAAATAAATCAAAGATGATGAAAGTTCAAAAGGTGATTATCTCTGCCACAGAGAACCCAATTACCTCCAAAAGTCAATGGAAGCTTTCTGTGGTCCCAGAAATGTTTTATACCTTGATCTGAGTGGTCATTACCTGAGGAAATTCATCAAACCGTATTTTTGTTTATTCATAGTATACATTATACTTCTGTTTATATGATTGAGAAGAAAGTGGTCTGGAGAAAATTAAAACAGTGTTTCAGCAACCATATGGAAGTGTAGCTTGCAACAGGCAAATAGAAGAGCATGGGGCTAGTAAGTACTCCGATTTTAGACTACAGGTGATTCAGACTGGGAGCTGCAACAGTGAGAAAGAACACTTGGTTGACATGAAAGATTACTGAATGGATACACACAGAAGGCAGGATGAGACTGAAAGATGATTATACACTTTCAAATTAAATAAGCTACTGTTATTATATTAAGTATTTAAATCACCTGAAGCTTAAAAAGGGTCTGAATGCATAGAGAAAGCATCTGATTTTCTCCTTTTATTCCTATTTAATCTTCCTTTTTGAAAGATAATGTTTCATTCTTTATATGTTCTTTTATTTACTGTTTAGAACTGAAAATGGTAAAATAATTCCAATTGTTCCCATGGATTTAGTTACAGAAACAATAACCTCCTTACCAACTTGTTCACTATCATGTGTGGTGAGTTGTCAGATTTTGGATTTACAACAAATTCAACTCTCTTCATTTAGAAAACCAGAGAGAGGGTAATTTTACTGTGAGTTTATAAAATAACACCTTGTTTTACAAAATCAGAAAACAGTCCTGCATACAACTTTTAATATAAATTTTTCTATGATTAAATGATTACTATGGTTTTTATGAATCTATCGACACTAGGAATTCATAGGAAATTTAAATAACAGTAAGAATGTTTGACTTGTTATTATAATATCAACACCCTCTTTGGTTTCACACTGAAACAGTCAAAAGAAAGAATGTAAAGCTGGAAGAAATACATTTACTGGAACTAGATCCTAAGACAGATTTGGACATATTGAAATGAATTGCTTTACTTTACCATCAGTCACTTCCAAATATGCTTTTGTGATGATACTTCCGGCAACATTTAAAGTCTGGCAGATATAATAGCCAACATCAGATCGCTGGACGTTAGTAATAGTGAGATCACCAGTCTGGGAGACAGAAAATCGGCTGGATGACTGTGGCGGCTGATATGAGAAAAGCAGATTCTACACCCCAGAATTTGGGAGGAAAGAATAAAAATAGATTAATTGCTAAGTTCTAATATTTTGGCAAGCTATGCATACATTTATAAATATATGTGTAAATATAAACAGACATACAGATATATGCACAAAAACAAGCTATTCATTCATCACATACTCAAATACAGTTATGTGGGCATATACAAGTATGTATTATTAAACACACATGGAGTTTCATAATACAACTTTATTTGTCTTTATAATCAGTTTTCAAACAGTACTGGATATATACTGATAGCACATAACATTGGAGTTGAAATTATATGTTTAAGCAAACTGATAAAAGCCTTGCTTTGCATATACTACTATTACTATTATAAACCTGAAGCCCTGTTTTAAATATGTAAACAATGTTAAATTTAAATTCATTCAGATAAATTCCAGGTCACCATTTGGCACCATTCGGCAAATGACAAGCATCGGTTAGCTGTCCACTATAAATGCCTAGGAACTTTCAGAGGTACTTATCTTCTTAATCCCCTTAAAAAGTAAGAATGGATGTTATAGACTTTTTAAAAATTCAGATTGAATTGAAACAAAAGATGATTCTTCTTAGGAGTATATATTTCACACAGAATAATGCACCATGTAGTATTTAATGAAATAAAGAATGTGAATTTTTTTCCAAATCAAACAAAGTTGCTTCTTTTTCAAAGTTTAAGTACCTTTTAGCATACATAATTTTATGAGACTAACTACTATTCCATAGATATATGACCAATGACAAAATCTTAGGAAAAAGATGACATGTGCCATTAAACTAAATCAAAACAGTTTTTGAAAACTTAGAGTTTAGTGTAATGAATCTTCTAAGTATTACTTTATTGCTGGAGACCAGTTAAGGAATTGAGGCCTAATTGGTTCTCTCTGTAAGCACAGAAGAGAAAGGCAACATGCAGGGTGATGGCACGTTATTGATTTGAGTAATAAGTTAATACAGTTGAGATTAAGTTGTTTATGTGCATATGTAGTAATGGATATTGGAAGGCAGATAAATCTGTTACTTTAATTGCTTATACATAATTTCCGGTGAATAAAAGCAAGATGAGCCGGACCTTGGGCTCCTGTGCTCAGGAGAGGCAAGAGCCCTTTGGCGGCCTGCATGTTAAACTGCCGATGCATCTGTCCTCTGTGCTTGTTCATCCCTAGGACAGGGGAACCAACCAGCAATAGGTCGAGGTCCCTACAAGGGGCGCCTTGGGTGGGGAACGCTGAGAGGAGAAAGCTGGTTCTCTGAGAGTGACATCTGGGAAGGGACCTGGCACAGGTGCAGGCCTGGCCCTATTGGTTGGTCTGCTACATTTTATATAAAAAAACATTTTAGTGGAGTTACCAATTTTCATATATCATTTTTTCTATAATCTACTTCCAGTTCTTCCTAGTGGATTAAAACATTTGTTCTTTTTTGTCTTTAACATACTGCTTGAAAATTTTGGCCCTTGAGGTCAAAAGGAGTATGTTTGAATCCACAAGATACTAGACTGCAAATAATCACGTACATATCATAATCAAGTCAACATTTACCAAAATAAAAACAAAAGTGAACTCAGTGGCACTCCTTACAAAAGATTATTGAGTTCAGTGAGCAAACTATCTTTAACAATGTATAAATGCACATTAGAAGCAAGACCATACAAAGAACACACAAAACTGACTCAAGCAAAATAGGAGGTCAATAAAAAACTCTACTAAGAATTAATGAGAATTATTTCTTATATGTATTGAAAAATAAGTAAAAGGTAATATTTTGCTCTGCTGAAGAAAGCAAGACATAAGAAATTTTAAAATGTCTTCTTTACTAGAGGGAAGCCCTATTGTCAGTTTGAAACAATACAGTATATAGATTTCTATATTTTAATTTAACATATGTAACAAATTCTGGCTTACAAAATGTTTAGAGAATATAATTTAATGGAAAACGATCATCATATTTGACAGTTTTGACAAATATACCATGTCTTTTCGTACTTATACTATCATGAAGTTTAATTTATAAACTAAGCAAACAGTAACATTCACAGTGACTACTAATAAACCAATTATTACAAACTGTAATAAAAGTTTTAAAACAGAATATATTGAACTATTTTTATATGACATCTATGCTAAAGAGAACTTCACATAGTTTAAAGATTCAGAAGCCACTTCCAAATCCTGATACTTTCAGAAATATCACACTGAATAATTATCATCTGTTTAAAATGGATGTAAACATCTCCATATGTAACTCTAGATATCTGAATATTAAAAATGATGGTGAATTATGGTGAGAAATAAAGTGGTTCTTTAATGTGGCTGAATTAAAAATGCAAGTAATATTTATACAATGAAACAATGACTTCTATAAGTCACCATGTGAGTCAAAACTAGGTAGGGAAACTTGCTTGGAGAATACAAGCAATTTTATCTCTCTCATTCTGAAATTTTCTGAGGCACTCAGCTTTCTCGATTCTATTAATGACACAGCTTTATAATGATGTAAGACTTAGGTTTTCTTCTGTACCTAGCACCCTTGTTTTCTAATTAACAATTAGAGAAAGATTGTACCTGACTCCCTTCTCTCCTCCAAAAAATAGCTGGTTGAGGGTTTCCAGTTGCTTCACACTGAAAAGTCACAGTTCGTCCCAAGGCAACAACCTGGTCACGGGGTTTCACCACAAAGTGAGGAGGTTCTAAAGGATAGGAAACAAATTACACTGGATTAAACCATATGTTTATGTCCTACCTGAGACAGTTTCCTCATATCCGGAGTTCAGTCTTTATTTTACACAATATGCTATGTACAACAGTAATAGTGGACCAATTCTCACCCTTTAATTTGAAATTAAATTGGTAAGTGCCCGTGAATAGAAGGAAACAATTGTCTTGTGAAGAGGACTGTTATTATTTGACTTCCCGATATTAACGATATTGACCCTCATACTTAAAATAATTCTTGAGCTAAAATTTGACCCTTTATATTCAAAGTATACATGAAATTTGTATGAACAAATATTATCTTTTCTTATTTAGAGCTGTTTAAAGGTGTGTGAACTTTAATCATACAGAGAAGGGGCTTCAGAGGCAGGCAGGTTCTAAAATTACTTTAATTTAACTCAAAAGCCCCTGAAATGCTACCATGCAAATTATAACCATTTAAAATCTTCAGTCCAATTACTTGAACAGAAATGAATTTGAGGCAATAGTGGAGTGGGATGCCTCCTTCATTTACATAGGCAAGGGCATGTTCAAACAGAATATATATGGAAATGAGGGCAAATTTGAAACATCTGCTCATCCCGACACTATAAATACCGCCAGCCTTGTCCAAACTGTTTGATTTACACAGACTTCAATGGCCACTTCATCCAGCAGTAAATAGCGTCAGAACATTGTGTCAGTTACGCTGAAAGCAACGGCAGCTGAAAACGTTAGGTGTGTCATGGAGCCGACTGGCTGGGGGAGGAAAACCGCTTGTTTTGGGCCTGAGCTTTCTGCACAGGGCAATGTGCACTGAATGTTAATCTTCCTTACCTTCTGTTTACACTTTTCCAACCCTTTTCTTACCAGTTATCAGAAACCTCTAATCATTATTCTCTCCTGTTTCAAGTTGAAGTCATTTAACATTTTAAACCAGATATTTAACAGGTATTTGTGTAGGGCTGGGCTCTTCTAATCTTTATAAGGCTTTTCCACTACTAAACTTTTTTTTAAAAATGTATTTTCAGTTACTTATGTCACTTACTTATGGTAACTCCCTAAAGTATCTATGAATCAAAGATTTTATTCAGATATTTAGATATAGATTATCACAACAAATGTTACCATTCTGCTCATGCTGTATGGTTTCTTTTTTACTATAAGTATTTTAAAAGATAGTTTTCTCTTACTTAATGTTTTCTGGCCAACTATATTTGATATATATATGTATATATATACTTATATATTTTATATATATACTTATAGCAATATGTCATATCACATATTATAAATATATATTATAAATTTGTGCATTTGTATAAACTCCCTGACATCTCCCGAATACACAAATAACAAAGGGCATTAAAGGTGGTTTAATATACATATTAATTGTGTGTATTTTTAAAAATACAAAACTTCTTTAAAAAAGTAAAAATAAAGTGACTTGTCTAAGATTACATGATGGTAATGTGAAAAAAGTAATTAGATCTCCTAACTTCTAGATTAGTGTGCTTTCTTCCATGTCTTTCTTTTTGTTTTAAATTAAGGTTTAGTGGAAATTGTACCATTTGACTAGAAGATTATAGGAGACCTGGAAAATCAGGTCAAATGCTTTCAAATGTCCTCTAACTTACAGAGAAGAAAATATAAAGGAAGGAGATACAGTTTAAGTTCAATTTGGTAACACTGAAGTTATAACTTATAATTTTTTTAAACTATGATTGTAATTTAGTGGTTTTTGCATGAGTTTAGCAAATACTGTCATTACTCAGGTATAATAATAGGCATGTGCATCATTGCTTAGGGATTTTCCTCTAGGATAAATCTATACAGGAGCATTCTATTCCTTGGTTGAGGGCTGGAATAATCGACATAGAAATCAGACAAAGAAATTGAAGGGATTGACTGGATACTAAACTAAATCCAGACTAGAGTTTGGTTTCTTTCAGTGAAAGAAAACCAAATGATTAATCAGATGAGTGGGAGAACATGACTTTCCAACATGAAGGGAATTTGAGTAGGAAAATATAAATATTCTAACCACTTAGTCAAGTAGAAACTTTGGGTGGTCTCTTCCCTAAATCTCAGGAACATGTCTAAGTATGTGTGCCAGATTCTGTGCTTCTTTTATAACATGCCAGTTCTCTCAAACCTCAAAGACTTACTTACTTGGGAACAAGGAACTCAAACCCTTATGCTAACTACATTTATTGTGAAGTAATCCTTCACATAGGCTATTTGCCTGGAAGTAAATATACTGTATTTTGTAGGCATATTCTCAAGCCAACATCAACAGTGACATCAGCCATAAGATGAGCCTTAGAAATAAAACTTTTTAAAATCCTCTTCAGTTGGGTGTGGTGGCACATGCGTACAGTCCCACCTACTCAGAAGACTGAGGCACGAGAATTGACTGAGGCTGGGACTTTGAGGCCGGCCTGGCAACAGAGTAAAAACTCTGTCTGTCTCTGTCTCTCTGTCTGTGTCTGTCTTTGCCTTTCTCTTGAAAAAAAAAACAAACAAACAGATTTTGGGGGGAAAAAACCCACCTCTTTTATATATATGCAAATATCTGATGTAGTTATTAAGAAAAATATTTTAATGGGCTAAATATGCTTTATCAATATGCCAGTGTTACCCATCTATTTAGAATCAGAAAGTCTAATTGATGTTTACAATGATATAGTAAAATGCTTTTTGAGGTAAAATATTTAGATAAATTTTTGATAATAAAAATACATAAGCATAACTACCATGATTTGGAAAATTGAACAAAGAGAACAAAAGTTCACTCATAATTCTACCATGCAAATTGGATAATGTGAATGTATATTTAAAATATTTTCCCAAAATATCACTTGAATGGTTTTTTAGTAATCGCTACACAAATGGCCCTAAATTATTTAAACAGACTATTGTTTTAAATTTAGACTGTTAATCTTTTTCACTGTTAAAGAAAATGCCATATTTCTCTTAAATATAGTCAGAATTATTTTCTAGAGTTAAAATTATGTATCTTCAAAATAAGTAAAGACGAAGAGCATATTTAAGAGAATAAACTGTACCTAGACATACATTTTATCAACGGGTAGTTTCACCAACAGCACACAGATGCCTTTCATACAAATTACCAACACTGAGCACTAAGAACAGATTCTTTTTTAAATTAATCTTTCAACACAGTGAAGGTAAACAACTTCAGATTTCCTTGTTTTTGATATCCTATTTGTTTTAGGTATTATTCACTCAAGTTTCCATATTTTATTTCTTAGAATTCTTGATTTATGAAAATTTTATTTCGTATATATATTGTAAATGTTTCTTATCATTTTGTTAATACTCTTCGCCTGTTTAGGCAGAGTTTTATGCTATCATATCAATAAAATTGTATAGCGTTAATAGTACATATAAAGTAATAAACATTCAACTCTACTATCATACTATACATTAATGCATTTATTGTTATTATTATTATTATTATTATTATTATTATTATTTTGGTACTGGGGATCGAACTCACAACCTCGCGCTTGGAAAGCAGGCACTTAAGCTGCTAAGCTAAACCCCCAGCACCTGCCTTTATTATTTTTATATGTAAATGTTCATCCATCTATAATTTTGTGTGGATAGTATTACACAGAAAATGTTTGTCTTTTAAGCAGCCAGGTTTTGCATCACACATATTGAAGAATCCATCCTACCTACAGTAATATGCACTGTCATTTTAGTGATGGGTACATGCATTTTTTTTGCTTAGAGAATAATGAGACAGATTGGCTTAGGGTGAAAATTATTCTCTGAGAAACATTTAGCACTTCATATTAGTGTAAAATTTTCAAAAAAAAAATTGTAGAAAGCTGTTAGAATGAACGGATCTTCCCCAAGCACAGTAAGTGTTTAGAAACTGGCTCTTTATTTACATAAAGACAAGAGTTTATCAAACCAAGTTTTAATAAACTTTAGACACACCACATGGTTATTTCATACCTAAAATAAAATTAATTTGACACAGAAAAATAAAATGAGTGCAAAAAGGCTCTTGGTGCAATGTCATTCATCGGCAGGACTTTTAATAGCTATTATCAAGCTACAGTTATAACTCATACATACATGCATTTATGAACAAATCTGAAGAAAAATAATACCCTCCAAAATGTGCCCAAATTTTGCTCCAAAAGCATGTCTCCAAAAGCATTGCTCCAAAAGCATGCAATTTGGAGTATATTTATATTTGTTGGACTTCATAAGATACAAATTGCAATATCACTTAACTAAGATTCAGTCCAATCACTCATTTTATCATTTGTTTCAGGAAACAAGAACTTAAAGGATACAGATTATATATGATTTAGCGAGACATAAAGTTAGCAACCCCATTACCTTTACTCTTTGTCACAGTTACCCATACTTCCTGCAGACTTTATTCTGTGCAGTCTGTCTTTGAGGCCAATGACAAGTGAAACATGGAGGCTGATTGGTTGAAGGACATGGAAGGGTATGGATGGAAAGGGGAAGAGAAGTTCCAGTCACAGTGACACGATGATTAGAAGATGGCCAATAAAATGTCAACTTACCAGACCCAACTAAAACGAAAAGAAAAAAAAACATGGAATAAATAAAAATAAGGAAAATTAAAATGAAACATAAAAAGTAATAGACTTAACAATGATGCTTCCTCTTAATGTAAAATGAATTATTAGTTTTTGGATGCACGGTTCCACACTACTCACGGTTGGGCATTTGTTAGCGTTTCAAGCATAATAGTGAATAATTTAGGAAAAACAGAAATGAAACTTCAAATCTCTAGTATGACTGAATGGCAGAGCTACATTGAATGAAACGTTTACACTTATAAAAGTGACTGCATTTTGCTACCAGATGGCAGGTTAGACAATTATATATGTAATAGATTTAAAAACACTGTAAATCTTCACTTCTAAGGCTACATGGGAATCAAAATTGAGCACATTTTAAAGAAAATGTGTTAAATTCCCTAACTTCATCAGCAGATTAGTTTTCAGAAGGTTCATGCTGCCAATAACTTTACACTAAACTCACATTTCTAACACATGATTAAGAGTGTAAATCACTCTGTGATCTGGTTAAATACAGATTACGATTGCACAGGCCAGGACTGCAGTCTGAAATTCTGCATTTCTAACATGCACCAGGTGCTGCTAGTCAATGACCATAAATTACAAAGATAGGTAGTTAAAGAGTACTGCACTTCAATTCTTGCGTATTTTCAAGTGAGAAGATGTACAGAAAAACGTGAATAAATTATGGGTACAAAAATTATGTAACTCTATAAGTTATTCTCACTTGCCTGTTTATATTGTTGAAACATCAGGCATTTTCAGACAGAACATAAGAGTAATATATATGTTTAAAATACTGAAGAACAATTACTTTGTTTCTCTCTTTTATTTTAAAAATAAAGATAAACCACTGTCAGGGGTAGAATGTTGTTAGCAACAGTAAGCAGACACTTACACTATATTTACCTTAAATAAATAACTCCTACCTGTCAGCATGTCAAAATTAATTAGACTTGACACACGTTCGTGTCATTTAAATAAATGCCAAGAGTTGCCACTATGAAATGGCACAATTATAAACCAAAGACAAACCTTCCTGGCATGTTTTTATCACATACGAAAAATCTTAAAGTAATTGAAGAGCATCTTTTAACTCATATGTTCCTTTCAGCAAGAATGAAATAATTTTTAATTTTTTAATCTAAAGGAAAATTCATGCATGATTTTCACTTACTTACATTAGAGAAGTTTTTAAAGAATCATGACATAGATTAGTTTTAAAGCTTATTTTATTGTCACTACACTCAAAGACACAGTAGATATGACATTCTTACATTTCTTGATACCTCAAGGATGATGTCTTTTAAATAACAGGAATATTTAGGTACTACTAAATATAGAACATATCAAACTGACAGAACACATTTTTCTTTGAAGCAACAAAAGTTGTAGGATTATATTTTGGATTAATTTGTGAAAATAAACGATCTCAGACTAATGCTGTTAAATCAGGAAGAGAAATGATTCCTAAATATTGTCAGTACAGAATTCCTTTAAAAATGTTTAAAAACATATGCAGCATATTGAAAACAAGATAATTACTAAGAAGCAGCTCCTATCAAATATAAAAAGTACCCCTTCTTTCCTTGCAGTTATTATCAATAATCAAGTCATAGAACTAGAATATTTTGTTAATTACTATCCAATATAAGCATTTCAGGTTAATGCACTGGCATACTATATCAATGACAAATGATAATTGGAAAATATTTTATAATATATTACTGACCTCAAAAGTTATCTAAGACCATCTTGTAATACAGAAGCTTCTAAAGCATCAAAAGTTGTTGAGAGGACTATCTTAAATGATCTTCTAAGCTTTTAACAACCATGATTATCAGAAAATTATTCCTTCTGTCCAAATGAAAATCTGTCTGTTCACAGTTATGACTGGCCTTTCATTTGTTCTATTTTCAATAAATGATAAATAAAAGCCAATATATTGCTACATAAAATCCTTTAACTCACTTAATTGAATCCCTTATTTTCTCTACCCCCAAAATAAATTATACAGGTTTGTTTTTCACATACTTCTCACTTCTCTACATGTCTCCAGGGTCTAGGAAAAAGGATTATGTTGCTATATAAAGAGCAAAGATCTTCCTATGAAAAAGGAAGAGCTATTATTGTCCAATAGAATATGTCAGAAAGAAACGAACGTGAAAAGCAGAGTAGCTTGAGACCTGGTCATTCATTATTCTCTGAAGTTTATGGTTTAAAATAATGGGGCTTCAATCCACTTTTCCTGCAACTTTCCTTAATTTTTCTTTCTGCTTTTAAGACAACTCTATCCCAATTCCCTTTCTGTTAGGAAAGCAGGAAAGCCTGTCTGTCCCTGTCTGTAATAAAACAATAAAACTCTAAAATGTTGGCTCTGGAAGACACCTTAGAACTTATCTGCCTAACCCTCTTCTTTCTGCACAGGAAAAGAGAAAAACTAAACAGTTAAATAACATTCTCAAGGTCACAGATGGCTAACCAAAGACAAGCTTTCAGGTTTCTTGGCTAAATAATGTCTGTAAAAACTGTCCTACTGATTAATCAGTCAGGGGAGAACTATATGCAATAAAACACAAAATATATTTGATTTTACACTTAACATAACCTGTTAAACCTAAAGTCATATTGACAAAATCAGTACTATACACATACAAGAAAATTATCTTTAAAAAACTCTCATGATATTAAAAATCTTTGGAACACTTAGCTATAGTCTTATAAAGACATAGAAAACCAACAAGTAATAACAAAGGCAGACTAAAAAGTACTTGAAATATTTACAATTTTGCAATGAAAAGTAATGCAGTCATTTCAGAGTGAACCAGTTTTACTCCTTCCATGGCTTGAAATCATTATAAATTGAGTAAAATAGATCTTTTTTGAACGGCAAGAAAAAATCCGTTTGCAATAATTTTTTTAAAGTAAATAAGTAGGAGGATAAAATAACATTTAAAAGTGGATATATATTTAAGAGATTAAAGTTCATTTTACTTGTAATATATCAACCTTATAAAGTATCTTCGGTGACAGGTCCAAATTTTCTTTTATTTGAGAGATGTTGCAAAAAGTGAAAAATTAGGGAATTTTACATGAAGCTGAGCTTGAATAAAAACCACACTACTGACATCTTGTTAGGGGGAGACAGAGATCTAAATGTATCAAATATTCATATAACAAATATAAATTATATTTATTGTGATCATTATATTTAAGTAATAATTATGAAATTCTCTGATACATTTTTAGTTGGAAAGAGGAAAAGGATAGCTGTCTAAAAATACCAAGAGATAAAAATGGTATATAACTGGCAATTTTTAAAAAACAACTGATAAAAAGTTAGGGAAAAATTAGTTTTCTCTGTCACACACACACAGAGAATAAAAAGACTCCTCAATTTTCAAATTTAACATCAAAAGATTCCAAATTATTGAATTATCTTGAAATATTCTATTATCTAGGAATTTACATTGTTCAGAAAATAATCTGCAAGTGTATGTAAACAAGAAAAGAGACTAAGAGAAAATGGAAGGAAGGAAAGTTGGAAAGGAGGGAGGGAAGGAGGAGGAGAGGAAGGAAGGAAAGAAGGGAACAAGGAAACAAGGAAAGGAAAAAGAAAGGAGGGCCAAAAAGGAAGGCGGTAGTTTAGCAGGGGATCCTTCGTACTTCTTCCATCTGCTTGTCATACTCAGGAAACATGAGTCAAACAAAAAGGTAACTGAAAAAATTATGTGAAAGCTAAAGGAAAAGACTTTTGGGGTCTGGAAAATAAATTAGCTAAACAGATATTTAAGAAGTCTTCAGAGTAGGTCTAGTAAACCCAGAGACTAGCCAATTTTGACAACTGCTTACCCCAGCAAAGATACTGGGCCTAAATAATAGGATGAACACTTAGGCAAAGTAGGGAAAAGAAGCAGTTAATAGTAAAGGTCACTGAACCATGACTTGGTTGCCAACTGTGATGTCTCCAGAGGTCTTTAAAAACAGGATTTATTTCCATTTGGCCACACTAGCTTTTAAATGCAGCCTGTCTAGCAAAAGCGTAAAGAAGTTGAATCTTAAAGTGCTTTCTATGCTGTTTCTAAAACAATGGTCACTCAGAGGGAAAGCAAGATAACTGGTACATATCCACGCCACAGTAGTTCCCTTCAGATGGCAAAAATACATAGTCCACTAGAAAAAAATCCTCCAAAATACTTTTTTCAAATAATACTACTTTAAATTGGTAATATGTTTTAATCAGAGATACTATGATAAATACAGGAAATAAGAAATCCAAGAAAATAAAATATTGGCATATGTTATCAAGAAATAAATATTAGGATTCCCAGATTTTCACACTGAGATCTCAATATTTAAATCATTATGGCATAGATAGTTGAGTTTCTCTTTATAGGTTAAACAAAATATTGAGGGTTATTACTATTAGCAACAGACCATACAGTGACTTAAAAATATAATGACAAAAGGTTGCCAAAGCATATGGGTCTATGATTTACTAGGTTTATAGTTAAGCAAATTAATCTATGATAAGAACAAATATATTAATCAACTGAGAATATCAGCTTTCTCAAAAAACAATGAAGTCACTTTGACTCTAAAATTCTTCTGTGGTTTATATGTACTGGCTATCACTATTAAGTAACCAATTTCTCACAAATCCTCAAACTGATGTGGTTGTTTTTGATGCTCATCTCCAGTGAATAGCAAAATTCAGTTAACAAATCTATCAGACTTTAATTGTCAATATCACATTCCAGAAGAATGCGAATGGAGTCAAATAGCGAGTTACCATATTTTTTTGGAAAAAAAACACATTTTCACCAAAACAGAATAGTACTCAAGTTTTCAGAGGGCAGCTGTCTATTTTTGAATTGAGAAAACCCAGTTCCTGGTATACTAGAGATATTACATACATACGAATCATAATATCATTAACAACTAAAAACTTTTCGGATCTTCTAATACTAGGTATGATTTCTTTGTGAGAGAAAGGAATGAGTTTAGCATAAAAGCCTGTCATTATGTCTTTCAATTTTTCAGACTAAAAATAGAATAAAAAGTGCATTTTTAGAATATGTTTAATGGATACATAAAATACTGTGAACTTTTCCCCTCCACTCAAAGATCTCTCTTTATCTGTAGAACAATGGTTCTGGAGGAAATTTTGGTTGTCACCACTTCAGTGGGGAGGGAAAGGGAAAGGTACTGTTACTGCTCCTGGCAGACAGAGCCTCTACATGCTAGTAAACATCCTACCATGCACGAGACAGGCATATAACACAGAGTAGTCCAGTCCTAAATGCCACCACTTGGGCAAGAATGAAGAAATCGTGCTGTAAGCTATTTATTTATTTTAAAGTTTATCAGAATATATACTCACAAGTATTCTACTCTTCCGTTGGTATACAGAACCTTGTACAATGCCTGACATAATGCAAGTACTCAGAAAAAGATAAGTAATATTTTTCTTTCTTTACTTCTTTGCTTAAAAAAAAATCCCCACTTTCCCATATGGCAGAGTTATTACGTACAGCTGCTTACTTATTTGTCCATTAAATAAGCCAAGATTCCAAAGCAGATAGCCAGTGTGCACGCCACGTGGCTCGGGGTTAAAAGATTGTACTTTTGAAGGTAATATGCTTCACTTTACTCTTATGAAGGCCAGAAATCTAGACCTTGTGCTCCCTCCTCCTTGAAGTAACACACAATTCATTACTGAATTTTCTCACTTTTATTTTGTAACTAGTTGTGATTTCTTTCTGCCTGTGTCGCTATAGCTACTACTCTGCTCATATTGACAATCAGTGTTTACCTGAATTAATATCTTGCTGTAATCTAATCTCACAGTACAGCCAGAATGATTAAAACAAAATATGGCAAGACAAAATAAATCCAATTAAGGACTTTTTTTTTGCTAACATTATTCAGCATGATCCAATTTCTCGTACAGTAGCAAAATCCATACCATGGTCTTGCTGTGGAGCACTTAGTGCTGCCTCACATCTGTCTTCTTTTGTTTCTCTTCTGTGGTTCCATTGGCCTTGCAGGTTTGGGAACACCAAACTCCATCTGACCCCCTGTTCTGTTTATGCCACTTACTGGGATCCTCTCCCCTCCCCTACTGCCCCTTTAGATCTTAGCTCAATATCTAAGTAAACACAAGACAAAAACGAAACAAAAAATAATCATTTCAGAAACTACCTCCAAAATTTGATGCTAAATCATACCTGAATTCTGTATTTTCTGACAAATTTTTTTCTCAAAGATCATTTACCATAATGTAAAATCATACATTTGTGTGATTATTTTATAAATGTCTGCCTCCCACAGTCGCCTGTACTTTTGCATGACAGTATATATTTAGCCAATTTGTTTGCCATTATTTCTCTAGTATTTTTCAAGGTAAGGATGATACTTACATGTTAAATATCTCTTCAAGGTTAAACAAATGACCATACTATTTCTACAGCCTACGAGACAGCATTCATCTTGTATCTTTGTGAATCTACTTTTCCTAGCTGTAATAGTGTAGATATTACATCTTGTCTACATCTCTTCTTCCTTCAGCTATACTAGGTTATGCAAAGACCACATCCATGTCTTAATTATCTATACAGCTTTCACAGTGCTCAGCACATACTTCTGTAGATAGGAATGCTCAGGAATGTGTTTATATGAAAAAATTGGAATGCCTATCTTAAATAGCATATTTCTTGAAAGAAAAAGTTAAGGAACATGACAATATGACAAAAGCATTACTCAACTATTATAGTTTAGATCTACACTGTCCACCCCCCAAATCTCATCTGTTTAGTGCAGTGTCTTTGGAAGGCAGTTTGATCAGGGGAGCGCTCTATTTGCTGAGCCAAGCTATATGTGCTGACTCTGCAGTTAGAAGCTGAGGGCCTCACATGGGGTGGGTCACTGGGGTATGACCTGGAAGGGTTACACTTATCACCAGCCTCACCCTTTTTTCTCTGCTTCTTGGATGCCAAATGTTGAGTAGCTTCCTTCCTTCATGCTCGTCCACCATGCCATTTCTGCTTCAAAGGTAGCTGGTGCCCGAATACCTCAATACCGTGAGTCAAATTGAACCTCTCTTTTGTTAAGGTGCGGATGTCAGTTTTCTTGTTCCAGTGGTGGGAAACTGACTAATATACCAACAATGAAACGGCTTTGGATTAAGATCCTTTCCAAAAGCAAGGAGGTCTCTGATCTTATAGGAATTATGTAAATGTTCTTCCTTGGTTTAATAATAAAATGCCATCAACGTTAGCTACAAGTAAGATCAGATATTAGAAACTTCACCAAGTCTTTGAAAAAGTAACACAACATCCTAACTGTGCAAACTTTTAATCACTTTCTAAAGGTTACTCATCAAGTAAGAAAAGGGCAATTGAAATCCAAAACTCTTTGGTTCTTGAAATCATTCTTCTAGTACATGATGTGTTTCATTCTTTTATTAAAAAGGTAGTTAAATATGTTATATTGTTATATATGTTATATAATGTACTTTTGGTCCTAAAATGGTTTTGTTCCATGACCTAAACCAAATAATTTTCAATAAGAAATTATTTGTATTGTCCAATATTTGTATCAATATACTAGGTAAAAATAATAAAATCTGTACATTAGCAGATTTCAGACCTAAGAAAAAGTTGGGGAGCACAAATAATTCATGCTATACTTTATTTTCTCATAGCTACAATGTCAAAACAGCCAATACCATCTCAGAAAAGTTATGTGATGCAATTATTTAGAAAAGTCACTGAAAATAATCAAGGTATATAGTCTAGAAATCAAAAAGTATGATTAGAGTTTGCTATTTAGTATAAAGCTATGTCTAATGTCAGTTTTTTTCTTTTATAAGATAGTGCCAAAGTAAATTTTGTAAACTCTCATCCATGTCTAACACTCAATGTTTCAAAAACCCACCACAAAATTCATTTAACACTCACAACCAAGAAATATTGTTAAATACTGCACTATGTATATTTTTGAGAATGAAATTCTTAAGGTAAAAACACAAAAGTAGGTATCATCTTTTTATTAAAGGCCTAAAAATACTGTTTGAAATGATTATTCTATCCACAAAATTAACTTTTAAAAAAGTCTTTGTAAAATGGCCCACCTGGGGCTGGGGATTTAGCTTAGCGGCATAAGCGCCTGCCTTGTAACTGCGTGATTGTGAGTTCAATCCTCAGTAACAATAAAAATAAATAAATAAAATAAAATAAAACGGCCCATCTATCAGGTTTAATTATGCAGTGCTCTAAATTATCTTCTATTAACTTGGACCACACAAAACAAACGCCTTGAAGTTAATTTCAACAACCATTTATGGCTTTTCCTACCCCTATAAATCAGTTATAATGCAATTATTCAGCTTTATTTAATCATAAACTTATTTTAATAATTTTTGCAGATATATTTATTCTGGCACATTATTTATCAAGTCATGAGAATAACAGTTTAAGAGTGAATTAAAATTCCCATGGTATTTTAATCAGTTTTGTGAACTTTAGGTATGGAACTTTAGGTAGGGTTCATTTTCAATTTTTACAGGAATCTTTAAAAGATTAAAATAAATATTTTTAAATGATTAAAATAAAGCTTGAAGGATACCAGATACTATATAATTACAAAGTTAACCATATTCTAATGATGACCTGATGTTTGGAGTATGATGAAATGATTTAATTCATTTGGAATCAGTGAATAATGATCAGCATAGTTATCCATGTTGCAAATAGTTATCTAAATATTTTAAATTATGACGAAAATACAAATTCAATACAAATGGATAGATGAAATGTCAATTCTTCAATTTTTCTGTGTTTTTAGTTTGGTTTAGGTTCATCATAAGCAATAAATACACTTAATATACTTTACAGTTTTCTTTGTGTCTCTTTTACAATAAATAATCTCAATCTATATCCATATAATTCTGTACAAAGTACAATCAATATAAATTTTTAGAATGAATTCTTTTACATTAAATTATACCCAGTGCTCACTTAAGCAGCACATATAATAATACTGACATGATACAGAGAAGATAGCACAGCCCCTGTACAAGGTAATATGCAAATTTTGAAACATTCCATATTTTCCAATTGATCTTCCTTGTACATCAATACCCAGCTTGTCTGGGTGTTGTAAACAATACCACAGTCCAGTATGAAAGAACTGGATGATAGGTCAAACAAGCTGCAAACTTTCATCTCCAATAAACAGAACAGGTAGAGTCCTGAGACAGACTCATAGCCCAAAAGCCAACTACGATTAGAAGACATCTGTAAAAAGTGGTCATTACCTAAAAAGGTCTTGATACTAGTACAGTGGTACCTTGGTTCATGAACTTAAAACTCTTTTCATAATTCTGGCCACAAACCATATTGGATAAGAACTGAATTCAATTCAATGCTTAGTTAGTTTCAATGTTGATCTTACAGGAAAATTTGATTAGGTTCTCATCCAATTCCACTTGTGGCCAGAATTGTGGAAGGGATTAGCTTATGAGCTCAGGTACCACTGTAATAAAGCTACCTATTATAAATGATTTACAGAAAACAAATGCATGAAACAAATAAACAACAATAAAAAAATAGAAAATGAGAAATCACAGAAGCAAGAAGCATCTCAAGATGTCTAATTCCCCCAAAGCAAATTCAAGAGCCGTTGGGATGGAAAAAAATCAAAAGCTACCAAGTTGAAATAATAAAGTAGATGAATAAGACTCTTGACAAATTCAAAACAGTAATAATTACACAGATAATTAAGGAGATGATAAACAAAATGAAGAAAATGGTTAGTGAATATAGTGCAGATATAGATTAAAAATTAGAGGAGCTGAGGAAAGACATGTAAACCAAGAATGTCTGACATGGAAAGAACTGGATTCAATAAAATAGCATCAAACAGAATTATAGGAGATAAAAAGTTCTATTCAGAAGCAGAGTCAACCAATGTGAAAATAGAATATTAGCTCTTTAGAAAACACGGTTGTGGTTGGTGACCATCAAATTAATTTCTTAAAAAAGCAAAGAACCACAAAATGCCAATCTGACATCTTCTAAACAATGCAAAGAAAATTAATAAAGATTAAATGGAATAAATGAAAAATCAGAGGAGAGAATAAAGGACATTAAAAATCTGTTCACAGAAGTAATAGTAGAAAATGTCTCAACCATGGAAAAAGAACTTGACATACAGATAAGTGAGGCATATAAAACTCCAAATAACCATAATCAGAAAAAAACTATACCAATGCATGTAACAGTCAAGAATCCAGGAATCAAAACAAAAGTAAGATACTAAAAGCTGTTAGGTAAAAGAAAAAAATCATATATAAAGGAAAAATCCATCAGAATCACAACAGACTTCTCAACACAAGCTTTTAAGAAGGAGAGCTTGTAATGAAGTATTTCAAGCCCTAAAAGAAAATAACCTCCAACCCAGTTTAATGAACCCTGCAAAATCATCTTTCAAAATTGACGGAGAAATAAGATTCTTATATGATAAAGAACATCTAAAGAAATTCATGACCATCAAACCAACACACTGAAAAGTACTGAAGGATATTCTAGAAAAAGACATTAAAAATAACGCCAAGAATCTGAATAGAATGAATTTACCAGGCAAGGCAAACAATTAAATAAAATGGAAAGAAAGAGAACCAGTAAGAAGAAAATAATAATATAATGACAAGTATAAGTCAAAACTTACCAGTTATAACCATCAGTATTGATGTTTTCAGTTTATTAATCAAAAGAAACAGATTGGCAGAATGGATCAGAAAACAAGATCCAACAATATGTTGCATACAAAAATACATTTAATTAAAAGAGAAATTCACAGAATAAAAGTCAGAGGATGGAAAACAATACTCCTGGAAAAACAGAGTAAGTAGCTATTCTAAGACAAAGTGCATTTCAATAGATCGTAATAGATAAAACATGGTTTCTACATGCTTGTTAATGAAGTAATTCAAGAGGAGGATATAACAATATAACTATATATGCACCAAATACTGCCACACCCAACTGTATAAAACAGACAAATAGATATAAAAAATTGCAGAAGCATTAATACAGTCACAAAGGAGAGAACTCAAAACCCCAATGTCACAAATAGGCAGATCAACTAGAAAAAATTTACAAAGAAATATGAGTTGAATCAAGCCTCTGAACAAATGGACTTAATAGATATCTACTGAGTCCAACCAACAACAGAATACACATTTTTCTCTACAACATATATGACTTTCTCAAAAATACACAAGTTAGCTTATAGAATATGCTTATGTAAATCCAAAGGAATTGAAATTACTCCATGAATATAATCAGATCACAGTGTGATACAATTTAAAATAGTTGGCAAAAGAAACCACAAAACTACATAAATACATGGAAATTAAATAATATCCTTGTGAATAATCAATGGGTCAGAAATGAAGTTACAGAAGAAATTGGACAAATTTTATAATTAAGCAGTAATGCCAATATAATATACTAGAAATTATGGGTACAACAAAAAATATCCTACAAGAGAAGTTATAGTAGTGAATTGTCACATCAAATAAACAGAATAAGTACAAATAAATAAGCTAATATTGAACCTCAAGGTTCTAGAAAAAGAAGAGCAAGTTAAACCCAAAGCTTATGCAAAAAATGAAATTATAAAGATAAAAGCAAAAATTAATGTAATAGAGACTAAGAAAATAAGTCAATAATAATATTAAAAATGAATCAAGAAGTTACTTCTTTGAAAGATAAAATGAAGTAGGCAAACCTCTAGCCAAACTTTTCAAGACAAGAAAAGACTCAAATTCATGCAAAAAAAATGAAAATCACTATAGATTCTGCAGAAATACAAAGATCATCAGTATCTACTTTGAGAAACTACAATAAGATAAAACATTCAGAAGAAATGGATACATTCATCGATATCTATGAATTACCAAAGCTGAATCAAGAAGCTATGCAATAAATAATCTAATATCACTAAATGAAATTAAATAAGTACACACACACACACACACACACACACACATATACACACACAAGCTACCAGCAAAGAAAAGCCCAGGTCCTGAAGGATTCACTGCTGAAATTCTATTAGAGAAAATCTAATCCCACTGCTGAAATTCTATTAGAGAAAATCTAATCCCACTATTCCTCAAGAGCTTTAATGCAACTGAAAGAGAACCTATACTCCCAAACTCATTCCTGGAAACAAGTATTACACTGCTACCAAAAACAGAGAAGTAGCCAACCAAAAAAGAGTACTACAGGCCAATGTCTTTAATAAACATAGATGCAGAAATCTTTAATAAGTACTAAATCATTAAAAAGATTATATACCGTGATTAAACAGGATTCACCTCAGGAATCTAAGGATGGCTTGACATACACAATTAAATGTAGTACACCACATTAACACAACCAAGCACAAACTGCATGGTCATCTCAGTAGATGCAGAGAAGGTATTACTGCATGATCATCTCAGTAGATGCAGAAAAGGTATTCAACAAAATCTCATATATGTTCATGATAAAAACCCTACAGAAAATTGGAATACATATTTATCTCAATCTGATAAAAGCCATCTATGATAAACCAACAGCCAAAACCACATTAAATATTCAAAAACTGAAAGCTTTCACTCTAAAATCAGGAATAAGACAAGGATGCTCACTATCACCACTTCTTTTCAATATACTTCTTGAAATATTATACAGAGCAATTAGATGAGAGACAGAAATAAAAGGACTATAAATGGATAGAAAAAGTGAGAAGTTAAACTATTATTTGTGAATGATGTGACACTCTACATAGAAGACCCCAAAAACCCCATCAAAAGACTTCTAAAATTAATAATGAAATTCAGTAATGTAGTAGAATACAAAGTTCACACTCAAAAATCAACAGAATTTCTCAGCAAGAAAGTCACTGAGACAGAAACTAGGACAATAACACCTTTCACAGTAAAAGCAAGAAAAATGAAGTACTAAGAAGAATCAATCTAACAAAGGAAGTGAAGGACCTTTACATTGAAAACTATACTATAGTACTCTGAAAAAGGAGATAGAAGAGATATCAGAAAATTGAATAGTGTCCCATTTTTAAATAGGCAGAACCAATATGGTGAAAATGCCCATAATTCTAAAACTGTTATAGAAATGTATTGCAATTGCAATCAAACTACAGGTGGTATTCATCACAGAACTAGAGAAAACAATCCCAAAATCCATATGGCACCACTAGACACCTAGAATAGCAAAAGCAATTATTGTCAACAAAAGCAAGCAGGGGACATCACAATCTGTGATTTGAAGCTACACTACAAAGCTGAAGTGATAAAAAACAGTATGGTACAGGCAAAACAAACAAACAAACAAACAAACACATAATCACCAGACTTGAAGATCAATCGAATACAATAGAAGATCCATAAACAACTGTAAGCACACTTAGCTTGCTTGTCTTTGAAAAAGGGGCCAAACATGTTCACTGGAAGAGAGATAGTTTCTTTAATAAGTGGTGCTGGAAAAACTGGCTTTCTACATGCCAAAGACCTAAACTAGATTCATTTCTATCATCATGCACTAAACTAAAATCAAAAATATGAATGTTAAAAAAGAAACCCTTAATCTGCTAGAGGATAGAGTAGGTAAAACTCTTTAAGACCTAGGTTTAGGCAAAGACTTTAAAAAGAAAGCCATGATCTGACAGGAAATACTACAAAGAAG
Source organism: Dolichotis patagonum (assembly GCA_004027295.1). NCBI lineage: Eukaryota > Metazoa > Chordata > Mammalia > Rodentia > Caviidae > Dolichotis > Dolichotis patagonum. Next base: position 135,693 of record PVJX010001542.1, read on the forward strand.
CAACAACTGGCATCATACCAATTTAAAAATGTTTTTTAAAAGCAGGTAATAATCAAACCAGAGTGGGTATCCTAGTGAATCTTGTCATCTTTAATATAGTTGCCTATGCTCTTAGACTTGATACTATCAATCATAACAGATTCGAATAAAGTCAGTCAATACAAAACAGCAATCTAACAAACCAGATTCAAATAAGATCAGTCATAAGACAGTGTAAATCATACAGGGCTTCACATTGAGTTAATAGGAAATTAAGGATGATTATCATAATATATCCTGCTATTTTTGGGATAGCTGTCCATGCCCTCAAATCTAGTGTAAGTAGACAAACTGGAATAGAATATAATCCATCTAAACCGTGTGGTGAGAATAATGTAGATTTTAAATCCTGTTACACTATTAACAATATCCTCTGCCTTCTTTTTTTAGACTATTCCTCCCCTTTCACTCCCACAGGGTGCACTGCACATTTTGGGTCCCACTAACTCCCTCAATTTTTAGGTTGGGGGGAGCAACCTGCTATTTACCCTAACTGGTTCTGAACCTTCTGACTTCTGGGCTTGATCTCGAGTTGTATTCCTTTACCTATAAAAGTCTCAAGATATTGTTGTATACTGCTGAGACATCATAGTTACCATTGTAGATCACCTTGTATTGCAGTTTTATATGACTTTTTCGTTTCAGGTTTTTCCTAGGAATTTGTTTTGTTTTGTCTTGCTTTGTTTTGGTTTTCCCTCTAATACAAAAAGGATAGATATACATGTAGAGACTCATGCATGCGTAAAACTTATAAACAGTTTATGAGAACCAATTATATAATGCATGATGAAATGAACAACTACTTTGAAGAAAAAGAGACACTATAGTACCTAGAGCTAATTTTGAAGCAGCATGATATGAAATCCAGCAATACTATTATTCTTTATTCAGAGTGATTTTAGCCTGTTTTGTTTTGCTTAAGTTCAACATACATGAAGGTACAGACTATTTTGAAGAGAATGAGAAACACTATGACAGCCATTGTTGGCTTCCCTATTGTCTGGTCTTGAAGACTTAAAACATCTTCCTCATCCTGTTCAGATCAATTCCATACTATGTTGTTTCGTGTGAATTCTCTGATGTGAAGATATGGACAACTATTTGGAAGAAAACAAGAGACAATATGATAGTGAAGATCTCTGATTGTCTTGCTTTGAAATTTATGTCTCTTACATTGCTTTCTTGTGTTCTATTTTGTTCTGTTTTGTTGTGTTTAATTTTACCCTCTTTAAAATAAAAAAAAAAACATTTTTCAGAGCAAAAGAATTCACCAATAGAGTAAAGCGATAACTCATAAAGTGGGAAAAATTTTCTACCCGCTACTTCTCAAAGAACTAGTATGTAGAATATATAAAGCACTCAAACCCCAAATTTAAAGACTCAATCCAAAATGGGCATCTGAAATAAACAGATACTTCTCAGATGAAGCAGTAAAAACAGCAAATAAATATGTGAAACAAATATTCTACATCACTGGCCATTTGGGAAAGGCAACTGAAAACAACACTAGGTTCCATCTCTTTCCAGAAAGAATGGTTATCATCAAGAAATCAAAACCAAATGCTGGCAGTGCTGTGGGGGAAAAGGCACCCTTTTCCACTGTTAGCAGAAGTCTAAATTCATGTAACTATTGTAGAAATCCGTATGGAGATTCCTGAAAAAAACTAACACTAGAGGTTCCATTTGACCCAGTTATTCTCCTTCTAGCTATCTTCCCAAAAGAGTTAAAACCATTATATCACAGTGATATAAGCATATATGTTTATAGAAGCATAATTTATAACAGTTAAATCTTGGAAACAGCACATATACCCATCAACAGATGAATGAAGAAAAATGTAGTATTTATATATAATGAAATACTACTTTGTCATAAAGTTTTGTCATAAAGAAGAATAAACTTGGGACATTTTTAGGTAAATTGGTGGATCTCAAAACCAAACTTTTAAGTGAAATAAATCAGAAACACAAGTTTATTTTGTGTGAGAAACTTGTGTGGGAAAAAAAGCATCAATAAGGAGCAAAATGGAGGGTAGATATCAGAAAGGAGAATGAGAATAGGGAAAGGGTAAAGGAAGAACGGGAAATTTAAAAATAAGAAAGGAAGGGATAAAATAGAAACAAAACTTGTAAATGGGGAGGGGAGAGTGGCTGATGGGAGAGGAGGGGAAAAGAAAAAAAAAGAATTAAAATATATTATGTAAAGGTATAAATTCCCCATGATGAACATGATAGTTGTGAATGCCAAATGTACTAATAAAATTTTTTTAAAAGAAATAAATGAGGAATAGTAAAAAAAAAAGATACCCAATGTCACAAAATAACTCCAACTCATAAAATTATGTAAGATTGCTAGCAAAGAATCTAATATTTTAAAATGAGTTATCAGCCTACTTCTCCAAATTTCATTCGCAGGCTAATTCACATTTTATACATCCACACAATGCAATTACCTATTTCTATGTTGACACGTTTACTTGAGAATGCCCTTTGCTAAAAGCAGCAGCTTGGTTATGCTGGGCCTTGAGAAAGTCTTACCAATGTTGTTATGTAAATGAATAAACCACAGTGAAGCATAATGCAAGCCTATGATAGGCTATTTGCTAGAGTGGTGTTGTGTAATTACTCATCATGGAATTGTCTCACTTATCAATTGTTTCTTGTAACTCATTGTTCTACATATTTCTTCAAATATTTGCCTGGCACATACACTAAGAAAATGCTTGAAATTCTCTGTAACAAGGCCATGTGTGAAATGCTTTTTCTTTTGATTAATGTTAAGATTTATATTGGCATTTTTGAACTAAACGTGATCCAAAACCTTGATTCATGAATGAAAGAAATCTAAGAGAACGTAACATCTTCAGCGAACATTAAGGTTAAAATGGTATTTTCCTTTTACAATCACAAACCTCTTTTCCTTCTAGCACCTAGACTTAACTTCTTAAAAAGATTTTTCAAAGTTTAATGAAAAATTTTTTAAAAAGAGTACAAGTTCACATTCTTTATTGTTGTACAAAATATATTAGTAACAAAAGTAAAGATTACTTTTTTTCCTTCACTATCTAGTTATTCATATTAACTTTACTATTCCAACAATAGAAAGGAGGTGGAAATTTTGGGACTTAGGGAAATGATAAAACCAAAAAACAAAACCTTTCTACCATGGTTATTTTATATCATTTATAGCTGTGCTCACAGAGATGGCCTCTTTTCCATCACTTCTGTGCATGAATTCAGTTGTGTTGCTTAAATCAAGTGTAAAATAAAGAATAAAAGAAAAAGACAGTAAATGCATAATAAACTCTGCAAACTGTGATATTCTTGATAAGATTCTTGAATTCAGCATTCGGGAAATGGAAAGAAGAGTCAAGATATATCATGTATATATACAAATTCCCTATGATAAATGTGATCATTATGAATATCTAAAATGTACCAATAAACTTCTTTAAAACAAACAGACAAAAAGAATAGCAATGTATACAAGAGGTGGTAAACACAGATAGGCGTAATTATATAAGAATCTCCTCTGCCTTTTGAAGCAGTGTTTTCTACAGCATGGCTGGCTGCACTGGGCCTCTGTGGATTATAGCCATATGTTATTAAGAATCACTTCCCAAAAGACCAGTTTGTTACATCTTGTCAGAGTCTGGCAAAAGCATCACACACATTAAGTAAAGCTTTGGAGGCCTCAAATATAGTTATGTGTTTCATCAAAATGTTGATGAACTCACAATTTTTAACTGGGATCTTGGATTATAGTAAACCTAACTTGAACTCACAAAAAGGCCCCTTGACACTATTAGTTTTGGCTTTCACTCAAATAACCACATTAACGGTCAGAAATAGTGCACTATTACACTGCCAGGTTTTCTGAAATCAGTGATTTACGAAAACTGTTCCAAGAAATGATTTAAATGAAGTCTACATCAAAGAAAGGAAATTCAGAACTGAATGGCTTAGTGGTCTTTTTTATTACTTCTTTTATACCTAGATATCATACAAGCTTCATAAAGTCATGTGACTCTTACACAAAGATCTCATGAACTGTTAGAAAGCAAAATAGTAAACTCCATTTATGTAAACCACAAAATTACCAAATAGGCTTTCTTTTCCCCCAGGGTTTGTTTATTAATGCAAGTTTTTCTTAACCTTTGCCTTCTACAGCTGCCGGGAAAATCTACACAGTGGGCTATACTGTTTTATTTTTGAATTCACCAAATTTTAATTTCACGTTCTAAAATGATGATATATTGATCTGTTTAAAAAGTGACATGTGCAGTCTCGCTTTGTGGTGCACGCCTGTAATCCCAGCACTCAGAAGGCTGAGGCAGGAGGATTGCTACGAGTTGCTAGATAGGACAATCTTCAGAGCTTTCACACTTGTGCAAGGAAACACTGAATTGCACCTCTCTAGAGATAGATGGTACTACTTTTCAATTTTAATAAAAAGGAGATACAAACTTTACAGTTTAGAAGAGTAACTTTTGCAAAGTCTTGAGAATGTCACTTAGAGGCAATCGGAAACCTGGCTTTGATAATATGGTGCCCCCTGATTGTTGCAATGTTGATCCCAAACTAAAAGCAAAGCATTTAGCAGACAAACCTGTGGGGAAGAGACGCCCTTAGAAGGAAGGACCATGGCCTCGCTCCATGAATATAGGACTCCAGGCCATTCTCCCTATCACCCAGCTCTGGGCCCCACACTCATCAGAGTGGATTTATATTTCTTCTTCCATTTTTCTCTGTAAATAAAATTTAATCTTACTTTGCAAAAAAAAAAGATCAGGAATCTTGGATTATTTTCAAATTTTTTATTTCTCATGTTTGAAGAGATTTCAATGCATAGATATACTTTTACTTTAATGGTTTATGTTTTCTGTTCCATTTATCAAAAATAAATTATATGGTGGTAATTACTGAGAGCCATCTAACAAAATATCAATCACTCCTCAGCATCTAGCCCCTCAGCATTATGAATATCTAAAATGTACCAATAAACTTCTTTAAGAGCCCCTACGGAACCAAAAGTCACAAACTCTCAAGTCTTTTCTATAAAATGCTTTGATATTTGTATATGAAATACATATATTCTCCCCTATAATGTAAAGCACCTCTATATTATTTATAAAAGCTAGTATAATATAAATACTATGGAAATACCTGCTACACTGTTTTATTAGGGAATAATTACAAGAAAAATGTCTGTGTATGTTCAATAAAATAATTTTCTTTTTAAATCTGCAGATGAGGAATGTTGACTATGTTTTTACCTTAAGTTTTCCCAATTTTATACTACATATATTATATTTCTGGAATGAACAGTAAAGGAATTCAGTATTATTCTTCATTCCTTCTATCAATCAAGAAGCTTAGTATAAAAGGAGGGAAATAATTATGTTGAACATCAAAGAAAATAGGTTAATTATGAATCTGTTTAGCAATAATGAATACTTATTAGTAATAAGTAATAGCTATGACTTGGGTCTGAAATAAATGTCAGATACGTAGAAGTAATAGAAAAATATATTTCTAACTGAATTCAGATTTTTAGTATTGTGATGTCCATTAATGCTTAAATCAATTAGAATAAAAATTGACATTTTTAATAACAGGGACAAAAGTTTTCATAGTTATTAAGAAGAATTTATTATGTGTCTATGTAAAATATCTTATTAGATGCGCATATGACTCATAGCTTAATCCTTCCATTCAACTAGTGATAGGTAACAAAGAACACCAAAGGCAGATAAAGTAATGATTCTGGCACATACAAGAGACAGCAATGAAATGAAAGTTTAAATGCTTCACACATTTCCTGTTTGTTAGCTCATTAATCTCTACAGCTACCCTCTGAGAGAAACACTTTCACCCTTATTTTCCTGATGAGAAATGGGAGAGTCAGAAATTTAATAATCTGCATATTCAGCTTTCAAAATCAAATATACTTGTTTCAGAGACCATGCTACTAACATCTCCCCTATGGACTGTTTTCTAATAGGAGAAAGAAAGAAAGAAAGAAAGAAAGAAAGAAAGAAAGAAAGAAAGCCCCTGAAACACTTTCCAGAGAAATACTAAGGACTAATTTACAAAAATTAATTAAGAGGATCACAAAAAATTCTTATTGTAGGAAAACAAGACAATGATGAAACCATATAATCACATAACCAAACTTTCAACCTTTTCTGAAAAAATAAAAATTATTGAAGATCTGATGCTTTTAATTTTGCATTGGAAGAGGTTGGTGAGAAAAATAACCATTGCAGAGACATTAACACTTCCCAATCTATAGAGATCCCACTTTTATAGAGATCTATTTTATTACTTATTGTTTATCTTCCTGCTAGCTCATTGATATTTAACTGTATGTTTATTTATTTAAATAGACGAGAACAGTGACACTCAGAGAAGTCAAGGGTCTTGCTCAGCTGGTGTACTAGAGTGACTCACATAGAAAATGCTGCAATAGCACTGGGAATCCATTGATAGTTAATTACATGCACCAACCTGACACAGGGTGCCCAGATTAGTGGTCAAGTGTGAATGTGAGGCTGTTTCCAGAGAAGAGGAGAATTTGACACAAACTGAGTAAAAAAATTTTCCCCTAAGATTGTAGGAGGGAATAGATTTTGGATAGTCTAACAGGTGGAAGAAGAATAAATTTTCTTTTTTTCCTAGATCTCAGATCTACATTTATCTTGCCATCAGATTCCAGATCCAGGTTTCCAGGATTGCTGACTGACTGAATTACATCTTCTTCACTCTTGATTCTTCAGATTACAGATCGAAGTATGTGGAATTTTTTAGCTTTCCCAATAAAGTAAGTCTATTCTCGTAATAATCTCCCCTCTATCTGTCTGTCTGTCTATCTATCTATCTATCTATCTATCTCTATCCTGCTGGTATTGTTTCTCTAGTGGACTATCACTTAAAAGCCCACACTACAGAAAGAAATGAAACACAGACAAAAGAAAAAGCGTAGCTCTAAGAAATTTACACTCAAGCAGGGTGAGGAGCTCAATGTGATAGGCGAAGTAGCAGCATCCAATATGTACATGGATGGGGATTATCTGGCCTCCACTGGGATAAAGTTATCTGAAAAGTTTTCTGGAGGCATATAGCAAACTGAAGCCTAAGATGGCTGCACTACGGTTCAGGCTGTGGAAGGGAAGAAGAGTGATTTCTGGACTGGTGATGAGATAGGAAGATGATTATCTGAGCTGAGTCAAGGATTAGAGTCAATAGCAGGGAGCAGAAGGAACAGGTGGAGTGTGTGGACAAGAAGACCAAGAAGACAATATAACAAAGAGCCCAGAACTAAAGGTCCAGGTGGCACATGCATGGGAAAATGTACAAATACACTGTATTAAATTAAGGAGAGAAGCACAATTTTGGAAATTTTGTGGACAGATGGAAATATTTAAAAAGCAAATAAGTAAGATTTTGAGGTGAATGATTAGGAATAAGACAAGGAATAACCGGGAGAGAATGGATAACTCTCTGCATTGGTTGGTTACATTTCCAGTAAGAGAAATTGTGAATATGAGAAATTCAGCTTCAGATTCCTGTTCTGCTCTTATTTTCATTGCATGACTATTACATTCTGCAGATTAATACTTTCACTCTGGGTTAGAAGAAAGTTGAAAGCTCATATAAACCTCTCACAGTTGCTTCTCATTTTACTGAAAGTTATAATTATTCTTCAAGTCCTAGTTCATTAGGACACTAAATAGGGGTCAGTCATAAACTGTGACACCAATGATACTTCAGCAAAGCTTCTTGTTTGAAGCAGGCAGTTCACCAGCAGCAAGGAAAGGGGCTCTAGGAAACATCCCATTAGCAGCAATTAAATCAGCCAAAAGACAGCCTGGGTCTTTTTTCTGCCTTTGTGTCTCTCTCATTTCATGTCAATCTCATACTTTAAGGTTCAGCCTTCCAGCAGCTGTCACTGGCTAATCAATCCTAATGAGGAAGTGCTTTGCTCCTTCATTATGTAGTTGGCATAAATACTTATGGAAAGCACAAGAGAAAATAACAAACCTACAGAATAGAATAGAATGCATATCCTTTTGAAGATTTAGTTTAACAGTTATATTATACACGAACAATACATTTGAAGAGGTAGCAGTATAATTTGTACCATATTTTATAGACTAAAAAATGATGAAATCAAGACAATGGAATAATTTCACATCATGGGAAGAAAAATGGACAAGCATTTACTAAGAGAGGAACTGAGATTTCACAGGAATCCCATTTGCCTGATAATAGAGCGTCACCTTATTTGGCAGTGTTTGGCACCTGCTTTCTTTCTAATAGACCTGCAGAAAGGTCAGAAAAGCAACTATGTCTTGAGCTTCAAAGAATAACTAGCCCCTGTGAGAAGCCTGGCAAAAAGTCTAGTAGGGTGTGAAGAGGGATCTAAGTGTATAGCTTCCTGTGTCCGAGTAGCATAGCACTCAGGTCTCAAGGGAAATAGGAGGGCTAAATATCCTTTAGTTCCTATTGAAAGAGAGATGAACAAAAATGGGATTAGATTTTCCTAATGGTTTGGCTCAGGGAGATAAAAGGCGATTGCTTGGGAAATGGCTGCTATATGGAAGTGCATATTCAGTTCAGTTTCCCGTGACTGATGGGACACAGCAATGGGAACATGATCATTCTGGTGATAGAGTCACAAATTTACTGCAGAAATAAAATAGTGACAGTAATAAGAGCTGCTTTATCTGTGAGGTTGCAAAGACAGAGGAAAGATTAATAATGCCATCTAGTTTGGATTGTTTAAGCAATGAGTAATTGAAGCAAAGAATCCTAAGAAATCTTAGAAGCTGAGGACAACAGTGAATGAGAAAAATTCAAAATGAAAAGTCTGGCTGGCTTCATTATCCATCTTTCTGTAGAGAGCACTCAGAAAAATGAAATGATTTTATAGCTATCTTCATGATTATTTTTTAAAGTAATACATTTTTATTAATGGTATAGTAGACTTGTTTTTATTCTTTGAAGTATTTCAAAACTGTGTTCACTGTGCATTTTTAAAAGTCTACTTTTAACCAAAGGGCAGAAAAAGCAATTAGTTATAAAATTAAACATAAATTGCTTCCGAAAAAAAAACCAGTTTAGCTGATTATCAACTGATTTCAAAAAACATCTCAAGATCCACCAAATAAGCATTAAAATAAGTTAAAATAGCTTAATGATATAAAACAAGTCTGTGACCATTCTCGAATACCAAGCGGAGACATAGATTTCAGAAGATCAATAACGCACTGTTTAAACAAGTTGTCCGGAAGCTGCTGAGCATATATTTTTTTGTGGTTAGACTTTATATTTTATAGATACACCACAATCTATACACAAATTTATAAATATCACAATAGATATTCTTTTCCTTAAAAGATGCAGTAAATACACTGGTTCAAAAAATAATTTATTCCTATCAAGACAGGGCCAGCAATCCTAACAGTTAGGAAAATGAGACACTGAAGATCAAAGTATAACAATTTAGGAAGTCAAAACTGTGGTAAGAGATATCTTTCAAAAGATTTTTGATTTTGAGTATAATCTTGAGGTGTGCAGATTTTATATATGAGGGTAACACAGCTACAGGTAAACATTGAATATAGATAAAAGAAGTGATGATTTAAATGTATAGGTGATAAACCTTTGTATACCCATAAATTGATGGAATATGGGTTCAGATTGAGTATTCTAGTTAACCACAGTGAAGCAGAAATACTTTTCTCTTATTATTACTCCAAACAGTATTACTTTACCAGTTTCACTGTTTATGTGATGAATGTTATTTTTCTTCAATAGATCAAACTACTGCAGAGATTTTTGCATGTCATTCTGTCAGAGAGTTTTAATGACATATCAAAATTGATATGTAAGTTAAAATCGGGATATTCTTTTTATTGATTTGGTATTTACAGAAGCAAACAACATATTTTAGATTGAAACTTCTAACATCATGATCTTTCTTAGAATTTATCTTCTTGCTAGAAAAAAAACTACTCTACATTAAATAATCAGCATTTTGAACTTCTTCAAGTGTTCTTTCGGCTTTGGCATTCTTTGTCCAGGAGGAGCATCACCATGTTACACCACAAGTGCACAGGCTTGAAGACTTAGGGGTGTGATAACATTGTGCACGGTGTAACTTCACGTTTCTTGCATGTTTTGGAGCAGTTAATTGAAATTTCCAAATGGCCGTGATAATTATGCAATTTTTGAGGTTAAATAAGTTGGCTATTATGGATAATCTTACTACCTTCTGAAATGTAATGAAACACCCTTATTTTATAGAGAGGTAAACCGAGGGGCTGGAAAGCACTTAGTCTTAGAGGTAAAGAAATTACAAGTGAGGGCAAATACCCTCTGTTGGGTATTTCTCAATAACAAATAACACCTCATAATTCAAAAAATGTGACCTGTTGACTCCCACATAGTCATAGTTATTAACTCATTTATTTATTTCGAAAAGCATCAACATAAGTTCAGTACTAACTTTGATGATGCTAGTAAAATCCAATGCCTTTACAACAAAGGTTTTTTAAAAAGTGTAATGTTTTGTACATGAGAACAGTTCCATAATAATCAAGCTGTATTACTTCTTTAGATTTCTCATTTACAGTTGCAGTAGAAGGCTACTTGTCTAAAATTATTTAAAAATCGGTAAAGCAATAGAGTTATTAATAAGAAAAGTTATGAATACAGTGTACCTTATTTTAAAAACATTCTAAAGCAATATGCTAAATATCATATATATGATTTAATCGATTTAATTTAATCTTTATAAAAAAAAGCTGTGATTGTGGTATTATCTGGTTATTAAATATGGGGAAATTGAGGCTGAAGAAGTTTATAGATAACCTCTTCTGAGTCAGACAGTAGTAAACGACAGGGGGATTACACTAAATTCAATGTGACTCTAGCCTGCATACTGTTGACTCTGCAGAAAAAATACAAAGCCTTCCTTTTCTTCTCTCGTAACATCAAGTACTGCCTCTATCCCGGGATTTGTGGACTTGTTGCTTAAAAATGAAATTTAAAGCAAATTTCACTGCCCCAGTTCAGGTCTCATGAATCATTTTCTCCACAGCCCATGCCTGATAATCTGCACATTTAACAATAAATTTCAGTTAAATTTTGCAAATTGCTTTCTTTTGAACTCAGACCATTAGGCAGAATCAATCATTAATGCCAATCTCTCCTGGTTTGAAATCATGGACCTTACTCTTCCCACCCAGGATTAAAGTCACCAGAAGGCACTTGAGTTCCCCCTAGGATGTGCTTGTGCTATTTCTCCCAATAAATTTGAAATGAATATTCATACTTTAAATTTAACAAGTATTTAATAGATCAAGTGCCCAATAAGTGCCCCATATTATATATGGAAATCATATATCATGTCAAGAGTGCCCACTATAAAAACCAAGAAAATCTCTAGTAATAAGAAAGGAATATTTAAGGATATCTATACAAATAGTTCCCAAAAAAGCAACAGAATCTCAAATTTCTTTAAAAAAATGGAAAAAATAATTCTCAAATCAGAGTTCTTTTTAAGTTGGTAAAAATAATCACATCTGGAAAGACAGAAAAAACAAATGGTCACCCATTTTTAAAGTAATTTTTCCTTATAATTTCTATCTGTAGTACAGATTTGTTCAATTAGCATCAGTTCTCCAAATTAAATAATCATTGTATACGGTATAAGCAAGTACAAGATTATTTTTAGGTGATATTGTCTCTAAGAGTGTCACTTAAAAATGAACCACATAAAACATAGAAATCAAACATAGCTACTGAGTGTATTGTAATTTATTTTTGCTGCCAAAAGATTCATTTCTGATTAGTTTCCTTATATTAACTAATACTTGTATTTTTCTATATTCAGTCTCAAAGAAAGAAATAATACTTCACTTTTCAGATTTCTTTGAGTGTTCTTTTCCCCCAAATTATCTTTTTACAGTTAGCAATCATGTTACTTTACTTCAAATACTGTTTACTTTGTTCAAACAGGCTACAAATATGTTGATATGCATGCATTATTTTAAAAGGAAGTAAAATATTAAACTCTCAACTATATATGGATCTTCCACAAATGCATCAAAAACTACAATTAAAATGAACGTACCCTATATCACCTAATTTCTGGATTGCTCATTTGTACCAAATTTCCATTGAAATCAAGGTTTAGATATCAAGATGTCAATATGGAAAATTTAAGGCTGACTGAGCTTTCAAACTTAGTTTAAAATCACAGGAATAATCTATCTTGAATTCGACATCTTCCGTATACATAATAGAGTGGCTTTTACTTGCAAAAGCATCAGGCTAGCAAAGTAAAAGGCTTTAAACAACAAGTGAAATGTATTTCACTAATGTGATAGACCATCAACCTCACTGTCACAATTGCCAGAAGACAGTCACACCTTTTCATGTCTTATGTTCTCTCCTGGCTACTTTTACTCTCTCTGCAAGACTTTTGTACTTGAATTTGACATCTTTTAAATTTATGCTTTGTTGACATGCAAAGAGGGTTTTCTTTTCTTATACTTTTAGCTTCATATAGAGTTCAAGTCTAACTTAGATTAAAGAGTAGTCATCTAGGCCTTACAAATTCAATGTTTGCTCTGAATCTGTTTTTTTCCCCTCTTTGTTTTTCTGAGGTTAAGCTAAAAACTCCAAAGTGAGACATAATGGCTTTAGAGACAGGAAGGGAATATTCTTTATTCTTCTTTCTAGTGTAAAAAAGGCCACAAGGCTCTTTTGCAGCAAGCCCACAGTAGAAGCACTCCCTCAAAAGCCACCTTTTTCTTCTTAATAGCCTTCAAAGAGACAGTGTTGAGCAAAGATGACAGCACCAAGCACTGCTAATGGTAGACCAAGAAATAAGCTAAGTGGTTTATGGCTAAAACCCCTGTCTCCTGTATATCCTTGTCAAAATAGGGAATGTTTTCTACCAATAAAATGTTTTAAAGGTCATTGCCTCTCAAATTCCACAATAAACAATTTGTCATCAGAAAAAAAGGAAAAGAAAAAGAAATAATTCTCAGATGAAAGAGTGAGAGATAGACATCAGATGTTATAGGAAAAGGAAGAAAGGAATGAGGAACATGAAAATATCTAGACTATGGATAAAATGGACGTGATACAAACATTTGTGCATGGAAGTACATGGCAGTACTCTTGACTTTCAGAAAACTTGTAGATATAAAATATCATATTCACTGTGGCTCCTCTAACCCCAAAAGACCAATGTTTATCAAAAAAAGGCACAGTACCAGTGAAATTCTTTCATTCAACAAATACTGAATGTTTGTTACATCACAGGCAATACACATTGCATAGAAAAAGACTGCACAATTCTAGCCTACACAGTTTTTTATATGAGGAGGAAAATAGAATCCTTCTTTCTTTGTGTTACCAATTGTATAGATCCATGAAAAGATGTGATCTGATATAATAGATCTGGTTTCTTCAAAGACAAAGCTTACATAGTAATAATTATCCTTTGGTTAAAAGATTAGAAAAATGCTATTTTTAAAGACCCAGTGATTAAAGCATAATTTTTTTAACTGAGGTGAAACTCTCCATAATTTAAAAATTTAATCCGGTTTCCTATAATAAACACTTACAGAAAGCCCTTCGACAAAGAATAACTTTGCTTCAACTATACTTGACATAAAACACTGAGACATATCTAAAGTCTATATCTAACACAGGTTAAATTATATTGTCTTCTAACATCAACATATTTCATATGATAACACAATAAGCAAAATAAGGACTTCCCCAATGCCTACCTTGAACAGTCAGAGTAGCTGATGCTTCAGCTTTTCCAACCATGTTTTCTGCAACACAAGTATATGATCCCATGTCACCAGCTGTCACCTTCCGAATTTTCAAGGTATGATCATCGCGTATTTCATATCTAATGGCATCATAAAAGAGAGCACATTACAACACGCATGTATCTAAGCATCAAATTAATACAATAATTGCTTTAGAAAATGTAAAACAAAGTATGACATGTGGCCTTCCTCTACATGTGCAGAATAAAAGAGGTTGTTTTTCTATGTCTACAAGCTGGTTTACTAAGCTACTTTCTAAAAGAGGTCTTTTAAATGAATAGCATATTTCATTCATTTCCTCAAACTACTGTCTCACAGTAAAATAAAATGGTATTATTAATTAAATTGTTAACATACCCCAGATTTATAATATGCTATGTTATAAAATTTATTTCTGAGGTTGCACAAAAAGTTTATGAAGTAACTATACTTATGTTCCTTTAGTAGGTGAGGAAACAGGACAGCTGAGGGCACTGCCTTTTAGTGATCCTCTTCAGCCAGAGTAGCAGCAGAGTAGAAATCCGAGCCAACAATCTCCTCCAGGGTTTTACTTGTCTTACTTCATTGTCTCGTCCTTTAAACACTGGGTTTCTCTTGAATTTTTATGTTAACTCTCTCCTTTACCTCTACATTATCTCCTTTGGTTATGCTACCTACATACATTATTCTATGTTGATTAAAAAACACAAAAAACTTCCAAACTTTATTTCTTCTAACTTCCACATTCATATTTACAACTAATAACTGGACAACATATATGACAGACAACTAATATTTAATATGTTTATGTACTTTTCTTTTCTTTCCCTAACCTAGTCAAACTCCTTTTTCTAACACATTTATCTGTCTCCCTTCATTGACTCTCCACATTCTAACAATTTGTTAACCTAGTCTCAGAAATTTCTAGTCATTTTGGAGCTCTATATCCACTTCATCTCCCAGGTCAAACAATTTACAACTTTTATCTGTGTAACTACAGCAATGGTGTCTCCACTACTAGCATATTATTACAATGTAACATTCCTAGTGATAATGAACTTGTTTTTTCTAAAAACAAAAAAAAAGTATAACTTCTCATACTAATCTCTCTTTGCTCAGCATTTTCATTCAGTAAGATTTAAAATTCTTCATTACATAAACCTCCTGATAACAGAGCGACAATTTGAAACCTTAAATCTATTACTCCTTATAGCCTACCTTATGCATTAGTCATATTAAAATTTGCCCTTCAAACGATGTGATGTTCTTTCTGCCATCTGTGTATATGGTGTAATGACCTTCTTTTGGAATACCAGCTCTTCTTTCTTGATTATCAGATCAACACATAATTTTTTCAAGACAATGTTTATGTGCCATATTCTTTTGAAGACTATCTTTTGATTGTCTACCTTAGGTGCCCAGGAAAAGCTTGATAATGGCATCCTGAAACTATTTCTACATGTGTTCTTCTATAAGGTCCTTAGGACACTCACTATGCTTATGCCAGTGCCATATTCTAACACTAAAGAAGAACTGAGACCATGCTTGCTGAATGAGTGAACACACTACAGAAGACAAACTACTGATCACATCAGGACATTTTATTTTCTCTTTCTCCATGGCTCCCTAATTCCTCTGTTTCTACTCTTAGCCAATTTAAGGACGTGACAGATACCAAAAGGCTCTGATCTCTTTTTACAATGATTTTAATTGGCTCAGTTATTTCTTTAATGTTGTATCTGTCTTCTGTTTCCTAATAGCCCCATGTAAAAATTTGTATTGCCTGAGATGTAATTGAAAAAGAGAAAAATCTACATGAGAAATAACAAGGGATTCTCTGGGCAAACCAGGGTCATGAACATATAATTCTTCTATGAATTCAGAAAACATGTGGATGTCTTCATTCTAATTATCTCTGGTATTCTTTCCTGGTTGGAAGCTCCATGCCTTATGGGATATGTCCTAATAAACCTCTTACAAACTGAAAATTTCATAAATCAAAAATGCATCTCAGGGCTGTGGATGTAGCTCAGAGGCACAGTGCCTGCCTGTTAAGCATGAGATTCTGGGTTTGATTCCCAGTACAAAAAATCAACCAACCAAACAAACAAAAACAACAACAACCAAAAACTGTATCTCATACAACAACCTATGAATATCTTAGCTTAGCAAAAATGGTGCACTGTAGAG
Source organism: Dolichotis patagonum (assembly GCA_004027295.1). Classification (NCBI taxonomy): domain Eukaryota; kingdom Metazoa; phylum Chordata; class Mammalia; order Rodentia; family Caviidae; genus Dolichotis; species Dolichotis patagonum. The sequence continues at coordinate 151,763 of PVJX010001542.1, forward strand.
TATTGGTTGTTTTTCTTCTTAATTACATGGCTGGATAGGAGCTGTGACTCTCTGCTACTGTCCAGAATCAGACACAGTATCCTACCACAGATCTCTAGTCTAGGAAGAGGTCAAAACTCAAAATTGGAAGAACACCATCTAATGCACATGTATTCCTTTCACATTATCACTGAACCACTGGGAGGACTGTCATGGCACCTACAGTTTGATGAAACACATCATGAAACCCTCATGTGTACCTGGACTTGGGCAGCTCTCCATCATCTTTCCTCCACCGTACTGTAGGCACAGGGTCTCCTCGCGCCTCGCATTTAAATTCAGCACTGTCATCCACAGTGACTGCCAAATTACTAGGTCTCTTCACAAATGATGGTCTCTCTAAAATTAGAAAGAATGGTGTCCAAATAAAAGATGCCTGAGCAGAAAAATCATTTTAGATGTTAATTAAGAACAGATGTATAATTTAAAATGTTATGTAGAAAATTATCCCACAGAATTCCTTTCTTCCAGAGGCCCGCCCATGCTGGTACCTCCTCCTAGGTCTCCTTCCACGTCTTTGGCTAGTTTTATCTCAGGCCATTTCACTGATCCCCTCTCTCTTCCGCCCATACCCCCAAGCAGTGATGCACCAAAGTTCCCTTCTTCCTTGTATAAAGATCACTCAGACTTTGATGAATCATTTCCTTTCCCCTTTTATAAAGATACAAAATAATAAGATACATTTCAAAGTGAGCAAGATAGATAAAAGTGCACTTACCCAGAACAGTGAGCTCTGCTACTTCACTCTCACGTTCCCCAACCATGTTGGTACCAACACAAACATATTTGCCAGCATCACTCTTTCGCGTGTAAGTTATCATAAGCTTTCCTCCTCGTATCTTAAAAAAAATTTTGACATTGACACAATTAAAATAGCTTTGGTTAATGTTTAGGTGAAAGAGGTCTTCATAAATGAAGTCTATCTTCTAAGCGTATAAATCAAAGCATACTTATATCAAACAGCTGACTTACAGATTTGCTATATTTATTAGGCAATAGCTTTAAATGGAATTCATTCCAAATACATAAAAGAAAAAAAGAATTTTTCCTTGCCTCTATTTCTTGTAAAGCTTTTATATTCTATAAAGCTAGAAATTTGCTTTTCATATCAGCCAAGTTCTTTCATATTATTTAGTAAAATAAAGCCAACAAAATCATGAATGACTTAATTAGGAAGTGGAAAAAAAACCCCAGCAATTCCTGATATGTGACTATATATGTATGTACATGTATATCACCTATAAATGTTTTCAACAAAGCATATGCTAGTATTATAGAATGTGGAAATAAAATTTTCTCTAGTTTATTAATTTGCCAGAATTGCTTTAGAGGAACGTATCTCAACTGCCAAAATAGTAAAATCTGCTATTTCCTCAAAAACATAGATGTTGCTCACTCCTGGCAGCATCTTGGGAACCTAACAGGCAAAGACTGAACAGAGCCCAAAAATCATCTGGAAAGTCACACTCAGGTGTACTCTAGAACACTTAATTAACTGCATAAAATTTAATTGTAAATATACGCAAACACCCAATACAAAGTAGAGTGAAGCTTAACATGAATTAAAAACTGGATCATCTTTTTCAATTTAAAACTTTTTAGTTTCATCGTGCACTTGAGTTCAATTATCTGTGAATATCTGTAAAGTCCTAAACTTAGAAAGGTCTTGTATAGAATAACTTCTAGGACATTTATCTTCCAGGAGGTTATATTGCATATTCACTCCAGACAACATAACAATCAAACAAATGAGAAAAGAAAGACTGAAAAAATGAAGGAATGAAAGAAGGAACCAAAGATTAGTGGTGAGGGAGGAAGAAAGAACACAGTGAAAAACCTTTTAATCATAAACTGCTACTTTGTAAAGGCAAAGTATGGCTATTTTGGAATACCTAAATTATGTTGCTATGTTGGAATACCTAAATTATCCAAAGGACACAGTTTATCCATATTAAAGCTAATCAAATATTAACAGAGCAGTTAATTTTGAACTTGGTATCTGAAGAGTAGTTTTATAAATAAATTATCAGATGCTCTAAAACTTCAGTGTGAACAGGACCCAGGAATTGCACTGTTGATGACCCCATCTAGGTACTGAGGATAGATTTCCCTCTGTATTGTTCATTGTGCTGTCTTTCATATACAGAGTGCTGCCTGCAAACAACAATCATCCAAATGATTTTAGCTGATGCCAACCTACTTACTATTAAAAACAAAGTCTAGTCTGATATTCAATTTGGTCCATTTTAAAAGGTTTATAACAGAAATTTCATTAATTATATATTTACTGTTTCCACACAAACTTAAATAACAGAAAAAATAAATAAATGTCAACCTTTAAAAAATCACTCAAAGTTATTGTCTGTGCTATGTCAACACTCTTTTAACTCTCTCACAGACACACACACACATACTATATACATATATGTAATCAATATACTCATATACATGCAAATAATACATATCTAATCAATATATTCACGTACATTGTCATTTTAAGTGTAGAATACATTATGCACAGACATTTAGCATCAGGGAATGGCTACACACCATTGAATTATATACCTTTGCTATATTTCATACAGCTATTTCCCTACTGATAGATACTTAAAATGTTTCATTCTTTCCTCTTATAAATCAGACTATAATCAGCAGAACACACACACACACACACACACACATCTTTTGCTATCATCTCCTCAAGAGTAGGAAACAAACAGAGACCCAATTTGAAGCTGCTATTTTATAATGCTAATTTTTATATTTTATGAGGTGCTTTTTGTATAAGCACATTACTTATATTTTAGTGCTACATTTTGGTCTTTGGTTCATGCGACTACTAGGGCTAAGTGTTAAAATACCCTCACTTTTCACTAAAGGACCAGCAACTCAGAAAAGTGTAATACTACCTGCCACATATCTCCTCTATGCTCATCATGCCAACATATTTTAATTGTGCTTTTAAATGTCAATTTTCCTTAACTGTGAGCTATGAAGCAGAGGAGCATATCTAATTCTTCCTCATAGCCCCAGAACCTGTCAAGACATCTAGTAAAAATTTTATTGGAGGAAAATGACTTGCTAATACCACATTGCAAGTAGGAAGGGAGCTAAGAGTTCAGGCAAGGTGTGTGTCTTTAGCTTTATGTGTTGTAGAAATTACAATAAATGTGCAGCCCACAACTGTCCCATTATTGTTTAACACAGTTAACTTTAATAAATTTGACTTTTGAGAGTCAGAAGAACTTGAAAGTTATACTGAAACCGCCCTTCAGAAAAGTTGCACTGTCATCTTTCAGCATGTGTTTATTTTGATATACCTAAACATTTTCAAAAATGTTGATAAAACAAACACATTACAGCAAAAGGGAGACTTATAAAAACCCACTGCTTGAATGGAAGTAATGCAATCTGTTATGTAACTTTACATAATACATTGAGCCTCTTTCTGTGGCTCAGCATCTAACCCTGAAAGCTTTTGCGTACTTAGGAAATAGTTTATTTCAAAAGCAATTACACAAATTATTGTGTAATAGAAATATACAGAAAAGTAATAGAACAATAAGACAAAACAAACAAGCTTTAAACATTTCTTTTGCTTTAAAAATTACAATGTATTATAAGTGTAATAAAATACATAGCTATAACAATTTTAAAAGACATTCTAATAGGTAAAAATGAGAGCCAAAAACTAGCAAGATATGAATAATTCTTATTAGTAGTGAGTTATTTCTACGGTTTTAGCACAATATAGTACTACTTTATTTTAACAATTTTAAAGTACTTGGAAATATAGAGATCTAAATCACCTTGCTTATGCACATACAGGTCATCAATTAACATGCCCTATTATATATTATAGCCCAGTGCCATTATATTTTAAAAGCATTCATACAAATGGAGGAGGGGAATTTAGTTAACAAGAGTTATGAAGGGATGGGCAGCATATTTTTAGACCTGGAGCAACTGTAATTGTGAGATGAATGGTAGGAAACAATAGCTGAGGTGAACCAAAATTCAAAGGTAATTACAGTATAAAGTCCTAATGAGTTTGTAGTATACACATTGTTATTATAATCCTGATTAAAGTAACTTGGCTCAGTCTTGAAAAATTAGCCAGGATACATACTTTGCAAGCAAATATAAATGTTTGGGGTACTGAATATAAATGGATAAGCAGTTCCTATCTTACCAAAACTTATAACCATCTTTTGCAATGAATCATATCTATTGTATAAATTAAGGCAATCCAATGGGATTTTACAAATATTTTCTCTACTCTTTGTAAGCAAAGAAGAACAAATAATGTGGTCCTTTGACAAAATTTTCTTAAGAATGATTTTGATGAATCAAAGAGTTTGAGAAACTTTTTTTCATTAGTATACAGAAGGTATTTGCCATGGCTCTTCATGCAGATATACACTAAGGCAAAAAAAAAAAAAAAAAAAAACCCTCAAAAGTAAGCAAAGCTGGGAAAAATATTAATCTTAAGAATATTTTTAATGAGAAAAATGAGATTTTCAGTAACAAAAATATTAATTACCAATGGCTAAATAAGGCCCAATAAACTGCAACTTTATTTTTCCACTGAAGATACCCTTTACTAATATTATTTAGTTGAGAACCAATCCAAAATAAAATTATGAACAATTCCAGACATTTTTGAGGAAATTTTTAAATCCAAGATAATCTTCAGACACATACATAGGAAAGCAAAGTAAGCATGGGCCCTGGAGTCAGACTACCTCTTAATATTTACGCATAACTTTAAAGAAGGTATTAACCTTCTGCATGTCTATATTTCATCTCAAAAATCGGGATCCTATTAATATTTACTGCCAAGGATGTTATGAGGATTATAAGAGATAAACTATATAAAATATTTAGAGAACTGACTACATATTACTATAATTGTATATTACACTTAGGTACCTAACGATGTTAGGCCAAATCCAGTGTCTCACTAAAATTAATTACTAACACAGCTTCCATAGGTTTTGCCAGGAAAATGTGTATTTACATTAACATTACAAATCCTTAGAAATAAGTAATTCTTTATATGCTAAATTATTTCCTCCAAAACAATGATTCTCTGTGGAGGCTATCACCCTTCTATTTTCCTGTAGATATTTGGCGTATCTACAGATTTGGTTGCTGGAATTAGCAGCAGGGAATGATGTTACTTGTATGTAGTGCAAATACAAGATCAGAGATGTCCCTGAACATTCTACAGTGCATAAAGTAGTCCTCCACATCGAACATTTATCTGACTCAAATGTCAATAGTACTGAGCTTGAGAAACTATTCTAGAACCCTAGTTCTGGACTAAAAATAAATGTTAAAAATGATAAAAGGAAGGAGAGGATAAAATGATATACTACAAGAAGCATTTATTCCATTTGGGAAAAAAATACTGAGACTTCTCAGATTCCTATAAATACCATCCCCAACTCACAAATCCCCCCATCTCATCAAAAAGTTGATTTCATTGAAAAAATATACCATTTCATTTTGTTATACTTCTGGGCAATAATGCTCAAGGGTCCCAAAGCAGATACTCAACTTAAACAGAAGACTAGATGAGTCTCGATAAGCCTGGAAGAAATCTTATTTCCTCATAAATGGTAGACATAGAAATTGATAAAAGGGAAGGAACAAAAATGTAAGGCAAATAAAGAGTAAAATACTTGGAAGAAAAATAATAGCTTCTAATTTTCATAGGGTCAAATCAATTTTCTCAAAATGTCAATGGCTGAATTGAAACAGCTAGCTAAAAACTATGAACCTATTTTCTATAAATACAAATATGAGATATAGAGTGGCTAGCATAATATTAAAACCTTGATCAAATCAGCATACCAGCTTTAAAGCAATATATACTACTAGCAATCACCAATTTGTGTTGAGTCATTTAAAAATATTGACTGTAAATTTAGGACGAGTAGAGAAACAGAGTAGAGTAGGACAGAAAACTGTGGTGCGTCTTTCTAAAACAGAAGTTGACATTTCCTCTCTCTGCTTAAAGAGGAAAAAGTATGTCTAACATGCA